>PVKE010000316.1:0-55531 GCA_004027555.1 Craseonycteris thonglongyai
TTGTTACCAACCAATGTAACCTCATCAAATTTAACAATAAATTAAAAAAAAAAAGAACTACCATTCAGTACTACTGATATCCAACTATCATCTCTACCCTTGCAGCAAAGGTATAGTCTAAAAAGTGACCATCATAGGAATTATATTTTCCTGCTGACTTGCATAATAAAATTCCATTTTTTCATAATAAAACAAATTGAAAAGTTTTAGTAAAGAATGAGTTGAGATAAAGGTTATTCATCTGATAGCACTTTTACTGACACCCACTGTGTGCTTGACTGCTGCCCCTCTTCTACCACTGTTATTACGGGATCCTAAGTGCTACCCTGCATTTAGAAATCCTAATTCCATGTTCACCATTACCACGTTTTCATTCCCTTTACCTCCTCTTAAATGTCTAATAATAGCACATGCAAATACATGGCATTAAAAATAATATGTAAGTTTTGTTTTTTTTAATTCCTTAAGCTGGATGCTTTGGGTCAGACTTTCTTAATTAGAATAAAACAATTATAACCTTACTGAATCCACATGATAAATAACAAATATTTAGGGGGGAAAAAAAGGTTTCTATTAAGCAAAAATAGCTGATATTATTCTTATAATGTAAACCATTTAGTGGGAAAATTTAGCCAAATCCTGAAAAGTGTACATATTAGCCTGTATTCCAGTATAAACTATACCATAATTTTGATGCTTTTCTTACTGAGCAATAATTCTGCCCCCCATAAATATATGAAACTACTACTGAATAACATAGTCAAACTTATATCTAAAATCATGATCCTGAATTATATTATCTAAATTATCTTGAATTCATCTTTTCCATTGGCACTATTAATACTTGAATCATGTAATCTATGGAAATCATTAAATCTAGTATTAATTCTAAGGATAGCAAATGAATTATCCTAACCTAAACAATCTAGTGTCACTTTGTTTCCTCCATCAAATTAATAAAAACAATTCTTAAGTGTGCACCAAGTCAAACATTCTTTTTAATTATTTATATAGAGTAAACTACTTTTATAGATTAAAATATAATCAATACATTAAAATATAAATGAGCAGGTTAAAAAGCTTCAACAAATATTCATTTTTACCAAAAGAGTAAAATGTTTTATAAAAATGTACTTTTGAGGCACATCAGTTCAAATTTCCTCACTTACTTCTGTATCATGGTCTGCCACTCCCCTTCTCGATCTCCAATAGGAAACCGATCGATCTGTGCCTGTATCTTGGTTCTCCACTCCCGCATGTAGTCTTCTATATCAAACACGAAAGGATGTTGCCCAAAATTGGCATCGACGACTTCTCCTGGTGTCTGGAGCCCAACAGTAGGATATAAATTTGGCTGTAAGACAACACATTTCACTAAGTATCCCTTTTATGTAAAAGTGTATTCTTTCTTCCAAATGCTACCTTTAAAGTAAAAGAACCACAAATTTATTTCATGAGTATTTTAAAATCTCAAACCAGGGGAAGCTGGGATGGCTCAGCGGGTTAAGTGCTCGCTTTGAAGCCCCGGAGACTGGGGATCGAATCCCGGGCCCGGCCCATGTGGACCCATATGCTGAACTGTGGTGTGCCCCCAGTTCAGTTCTTGCTGGGGCCTGTGTGGGAGCCCCTGGCCCAGTTCCTGCCCTGCGCAGCCCCGCGCACACCTGTGGAGTGAAACTATATGGAAAACCAATGCTGTCAACTATAGAGACTACTCTGGGCCCTCCCCTTTCTGTCTCTCTCTGCCTCTCTCTCTCTCTGTCAAAAAACCAATAAAAATAAATCTTTAAAATCTCAATCCAAAACTAACAGGAAGACTAAAGCAAATGATCTCAATACAATGTATATTAGATGAAAATAACACTTCATGTAATCTAATCAAGACAAAATACGAAACTTCAGCTATTTTATTTATTCAGAGACCATGTGGAAAATGTACTAATAAATGAAGACAATTTTTGCTCTTCAGAATATGCCACATAGTAGACAGAGATTCTAAACACATAACCTTACTCCTTTTATATATATATATGATACATTTCTGGAAACTGCATGTCAAAGCTGATTACAAGAGAATTACTATCCTATTTGAGCATGGACTATTTTAAAGTTACCAATTTCACTTATTTGTACATTTGGGATGGGTTTATAAAGGGATGGTGAAAACGTAATTATAAGCAAAACACAATGCCATTAAGAATGCGGACTCTCTATATAAAAATGAGTGACTCAAGTGCATACATTTAAGATGAAAAGCATGGATTTAAACATTCAAATTTAACTTGCTCGTGGTCATTGTACACTATGGCCGAGTGGAACTGAAATAAGTTTATCTGAACAAAATTAAGTTCAATTTCTCTTGCTAGAACTCCAAATCTTACTTTGTCTCTACTTTCTGTAGTTATGACTTGATTCTTTGCTCTAATAGTTATCAAAAGTATTTTTAGTACAAAATTAGTAAAGGTGGAGAATAATGTGTATTTAACTGTAAGATGCTTCAATAGATGTCACAACAAAAAGCTAAGAGGACGTACTTAATACAACTGATCAACCAAGCAACCAAAATCAGAAACAAAAGTATTGTGTTAAAATATTGAGAAATATAGTTTCACTGGATTAGGGGAAAAAATAGTAATGTAATGTATGCAAATGTTTGGATTCTTAATAATCAACAAAAGTAGCAAGTTAATAGAATTTTAAGCTAAAAACAAGAGAGATACTTACTACAACCTTTTCATTTCACCAATGAGAAAACAAAGACCTAAAATGTTTAAGGGATTTATCCAAAAGCACACATAAAGGAAAACAAGCTCATGTGTCTCTCTAGTACAGTATTCATTCCATTAAAAGCCAGTTACAAAATCATGACATACGTAAAAAATATATGAAGCCAAAGAGTCTAAATAAAGATTTCAATAGATATCTTAATAAACTTTGCAACTCTGTTTATTATGCAGAGTTTATAATATAACCCTAACATTCAGTGATGTTCAAACAGTGAGGCTTTTAAAAATGGTCTGTTAAATCTAAATTTTCTTGACAACTTCTGGAATTTAACTCATATCAACACTATAAAAGAAAATACATGAACACTCTGCTAAAAGTGTGCCATAAAAAAGTTTAAAACTTCCCTGTGACAAAATATGCCATAAATGTCAAGACAAATAGATTTCATAGGACAAAAATCTGCCACACATGTAAGAAAGGATCAATATTTCAAATATAAAAATTATTCTTATAACACAGAGGTAAGATTACTAGGTTCAATCACGATATAAAGATGACACTTAACCTCACTCAATTTTTAAAAATGCAAAAACAAATGGTTTTTTGCACATCGGGTTAAGATTTAAAAGACTGACAATAACTGGTGTTGATAAAGGTTGAAAAAACGAATCCTTTCATCCACTGTACACAGAAATGTAACCGAATATAATCTTTTAAGAAAGGTATCTGAAAAAAATCTATTAAAATTGAAGAAGAAATTTCACTTGTAAGAATTTGATTCTTAAAAAAAATTTAAACCTACAGAAAACCAAACATATGCAAAGGTGTATGTCCTGTAGTATTATTTGTAATGGCAAATAACAGAATTAAAGACTTTCATTTATAGGTGATATTAATACACTTAATTCAATGAAGCTCAGGCTCCAATAATTATAAGATATGCCATTATTCTGTCTAAAAAAACACTGTCCATTAAATTGACAGACTATAGATTCTAAGATATATCCCCATTTTATAAATACTAAACTATGAAAAAATGTGCATCTTAGAATTGTGGTAGTACATCAATCAATAAGATAAAAACAAGCAAAAGAGACAACTAAGTAATGTATATGCAAAGATGTCCAATGTACTATTTCTAATTGAAGCAAGCAAGCTACAGAAATGTGTGTAAACTGTGATGCATCTTTCCTGTAAACACCTAAGTAATGGATGTGCCTGGGCTAACGTAAGTTTAGAACCAGATCTAGAAGGCTATGCACTCAAGTTAACATAGTGTTCATATCTAAGGAGGCTGGGATTTTATATTTATAAACATTCTTTTATCATTTGAATACTTAACACTATAGATTACTTTTGTAACCAGAAAGTGATAAAAAACTGAAAATGACAGTCATTTGGGGCTCAGTGAAAACTAACTGTAATTTTTACACCACTTAACCATAAAATTGAAGAATTTGAGAAAAAGAGATTAAGGACACAGAGTTTAAGTAGCTAACCTATAAATTTAAAAAATAAAACAGAATTTTTAACTTGTTAAATATAGATTTCTAAAAGTAGAATATAATAACAGTGGTTTTTAGTTTAGTCAGAGTTGTAAAGCCATCTCCACTATCTAATTTTACATTTTCAGCATTCCAAAAAGTAACCCCCTACCTATTAGCAGTCACATTCCCCCATCACTCTAACTTCGGACAACCAACAATCCATCTACTTTCTGACACTACAGATTTGCCCATCCTATACATTTTGTGTAAATGGAATTATATAACATGGTTTTGTGTGACTGGCTTCTTTCATTTAGCATGTGTTGTCAACATTCATCCATGTTACAACATGTATCTAGATTACTAATTTATGTAAAACAGTATTTCCCAGGAAACTGTTACACACACACACACAAAAAATCACTCCTATGAGAAATTAGACAAAAGTGAGAATTTAAATCTCTATGAAAGGAATAGAAAAATAGATCTCAATTCTATTACTCTTTTAAAAACACAAAGACAGATCTTTAAAATACTATTCAAAACCTAAATATACACAATAAAATATTCTCAATAGCAGTTCTGTTCTATTATATTTAAAATTTTTCTTCTATGAAAATTAAAGAAAATAATGTAACTATAAGAAGTGGATTTCAAATCAAGCCTACTGAACCAGAGAGCAGTGTCACTTTACATAATAGCTTCTATAACAAAAACGACTTTCTAATCCCAAACTGAATTAGTGTATAAATGGGACATTTCTTGAACTGGTAAGGTGAGCTGCAGAAGAAAGATTATTCTGAAGAAAACCTAAGGTTTTCAAAGCTGTATAAACACTCCATGTTCTGTAAGAGGCATGATACTGTATAGGTAAACTTCTGTGGTCTGTAGATATACTCCCTACCATGATGCAAAGCTACAACTGAAGAGTGAGAGATCACACATACAGAATGTACAAACACTTGTTTGATGGTTTCTTTAAGAGGGAGATTTAACTTTTTCCTTCCTTTGTAAGCAGAAGAATATGTTGCCTGTGGAAGTCTCAGATCTCAATGATAAAACTAAAGTGCTCTCAGAACCACTATACTACAAGTGAACTTATAATCATCACCATAACCACCACTTCAGCCACTGTTACAAAGTTAAATATCACCACTGGTTAACTATAGACAAGGCAAAACATAACTGGTTATTCTAAAGTGGGACAAGAAATAATTAGAAGGTAATGCAAAAAGAATCAACAAGGCTACAGCCAGCTAAGTCTTTCCCAAACGATCACCACTATTTTGTTTCTCATTTGAGGAACAAAAGGGAACAAAAAATATGCTCTGACAATTTGGTTTTACTTGCTTAGTGCCATGGAGAGAGAACACACACACACAAAAAAACCCCCAGCTATTAAGCCCTTTAACCAAATCCAAACGAAACTTGGTGTTACGAAGGCCTCTGCGGTGGTTGGAACCACATCAACCCCCCTCCCAGCATCTGTACCTGCATGCCACCACCTTCCACACCCCCTTCACCAGATGCTCTCCTCTGAAGCCCACCTCCTGCCACTTACACATGTGATCACATCCCCACTTGTCTACTCAAGAGTATGAACACCATATTAGTTATTTTCTCTATACATCACATCAAATGTTTTGTCATAGCAAACAAACTTCCTGCTAAGTCTAATAAGAAATCTTCCATTGTCCCCACTCCTATATCCTATTTCTTTACTCCCCACAGTGGTCAACCCCCCAAAAGATGTCCGTATTCTGTAATTTTCTATAAATCTTTTAATCAGCATTTCTCCATAACTCTGCGGAAACTCTTGAAAAGGTCACCAATCACCTCCACTCTGGTAAACCCACTGGGTTATCCATCCTTCCTTCTTCACGTATTTTCTTCACTTGGTTTTGAGGGCACCATTCTTAGTCTTCCTCCTACTCATACCTCACTGATCCCTCCTTCTCAATTTCTGCATGCAGATTCCTTCTCTTCTCCCAATATGGTATGCCCTGGGAGACAGTCCCTGGTCCATTTCTCTTCTTTGCCTATACACACACCCTTATTGATCTCATCCAGTATCATGACTATAAGTTTAAACAATGAAATGTCAATGACTCCCAAATTTTAATTTCCAGGTGAGATCACTCTTGAATTCCACGCCTGAAATGCCAACTGCACACTTGACAACTCCATTTAATTTACCCAAATTAAACTTCAGATCTCCCCCTTTGAAACTTACTCCACATACATACAACCATCAGTGAGTGGCATCTCTAGTTTTCCTATTCTTCAGGCCCCAAATCTTAACATTAGATCCAATTTCTCACATTTCACATCCAATTCATCAGAAAATTCTCTTGACTCTCAGTTGGATTAAAAATAAAATCTTTTCTTCCTTCCTTCCCCTCTCCTCTCTCCCTCCCTCCCTCCCTTTCATTGATTCATTCTCTTTTATCCATTTAGAACTTACTTTGGTATAAATATAAGATAGAGATCATGTATTTTTTCAAAAAGATAAACACTTCTTTCATCATTATTTATTAAATTATGCTTCTTGGTGGGCAATTTTGATCTGCAGACCCTGAATTTTCTTTGGCTTAGTCAATTTGTTTTCTATTACAAATGATTTGTTTTTCTAGGATTTTAAGAATTCTGGCAATCTAAAGACTGGATGTCTATCCTCTGCCTCCGAGTCTCCTGTCATCTCAGAACATCTCTGAAACTGAAATATGTCTTATCATCACTGGCATCTTACATGCGGCCAGATAGCTATCATGGTGGCAGCTGTCACTACTTACACAGGTGTGAATTTGTTACAGAATGAGCTCACTAAAAATTCTAGAACTTGATTATTTTTCCTGGTGAAACAGCTGGATAACTGCAACTCCTAAGACATTTTAGTCAATGAGCCAACTGAGAAAGAGTTATCAGAGTCCTGGTTATTGTCAAAAGACCTTTGGTAATAATACCTCTGGCAGTATTAAGAAAGTGACATTATCAAAACCTGCATTATGTAATCAGGCGATTAGAAGAAAAATGGCAGAGACATACTGGAGAACTCTTATGGACATATTCTTGATGGCATAGAAGACAATTTCATGTAGAAAACACAGACATCAACTCTAAAAACATGATTTAAGAAGTTGAACTCAATGTGAAGATGTTTGGGGAACACCTTGATCAATTTATATTCCTTATTTCACCAGTTTTAGTTGTGCAACAAGTGATATCGATTAAGAAATCACTGGGTAAATATAAAAAATTCTAAGTCGTAAGAAAATATTGTATCATAGTTTGCTAGTCCCCCCCCATTGTCACATGTGATGCATATTACAATTACTAGAGCCTTAGATTTGGTAAATAAGGTATTTAGAATCATTTTAGGGGAAGCCGGGATGGCTCGGTGGGTTGAGCGCTCACTTTGCAGCGCTGGGGACCGGGGATCGAATCCCGGCCCCGGCCCGTGCGGAACCATGTGCTGAGCTGGGAGCTCCCCCAGTTCAGTTCTCTCTCTGTCTCTGTCTCTCTCTCTGTCTTTCTCTCTCTCTGTCAAAAATAAAAATAAATAAAAAAAATATATTAAAAAATGATCACTAGGGGAAAGCTGGGACGGCTCAGCGGGTTGAGCGCTCGCTTTGAGGCCACGAGGACCGGGGATCGAATCCCGGCTCCGGCCCAGGCAGGACCCACATGCTGAACTGGGGAGTTCCCACAGTTCGGTTCTCTAGCTGTCTCTGTCTCTGTCTCTCTCTCTGTCAAAAGTAAAATAGAAATAAATATGCACTGAAGATAAAATAATTACTCTCTATAAATATAAAAAGATAAAAAAAAAATATTTAAAAAAAAAAATGATCACTGAATTAAGATTATGAAAAAAAAAAAAAATCGTTTTAATTCTCACATCTCCAGTGGTGTGAGTCACCATCATTTCTTGCCTGAATTTCTGTTAACAGCCCCTCAGGTTTGCTTGCCTCTATGCCTACAGTTCTCTACAGTCTATTTCTTTTTTTTTAAGATTTATTTTATTGATTTTTGACAGAGAGAAACAGAGACAGAGAGAGACAGAGAGAAGAGGGAGGGCCCAGAGCAGTCTCCATAGTTGACATTAGTTTTCCATATAGTTTCACTCCACAGGCGGGCACAGGCTTGCACAGGGCAGGAACTGGGCCAGGAGCCTCCCACATAGGTCCCGGCAAGAACTGAACTGGGGGCACACCCCAGCTCAGCATGTGGGTCCACATGGGCCGGTGTCCAAAGCGAGCGTTTTACCCACTGAGCCATCCCAGCTTCCCCCCCCCCTTTTTTTTTTAAAGATTTATTTTATTGATTTTTGATCTACAGTCTATTTCTTAACCCAGCAAACAGTGATCCTCCAAAACCTGAAATTGTATCATGATAACTAAGTCTCTGCTCAATGGCTGGCTGGCTCGCTCGCTCTCGTGCTCGTGTGCTGTCTGTGTCTCTGTGTCTCTGTCTCTCTGTCTCTGTCTGTCTCTCTCTCTGTCTCTCTCTCTCTCTTTCTCTTGGATTGTGAGATTGTGAAGCCCAGGAGGCTGGGGCTCCGGCTGGGGCAGGTGCCCAGTGGCCAGGGATGGGGGGCAGGGGGTGCGCAAGGGTGAGGGCACATGCAGGCCCAGTTCTAGGGGAACTTGCGGGCAGAGAAAGACAGAGCTCTCTTTTCACAGCAGGGATAAGCCTGAAGGGTGGTGCTCTGGCCACCTGCTTCCCCTAAGATGCCAGGACAAGTCAGTGGATCGTGTGAGAGGCGCTCCTAGAAAACTCCCTCGGCTACAACTACCAAAACTACTACCAAGACTCTGCTCGAGTCTTAGCCTGAGCAAAAGGTGGGCAAACTGTGGTTGTACTCTCCTGCTCTCTCTTTTCGTTCTTTGAAATGTACTTAAAACCTTTTAAAATGTTATGATGTATTTATTTTTAATGTGTTGGTTATTCTCTAATTTCTCCAAGACAGAGACCTGAAACCCGTTTTCTTGAATGATGTATCTGCACAAAGAACCTGCCACAAAGGCATGGATTCTACACTGAGTTAATAAATGACTAATTGAAAAGTCCAACAATACCAAAAACACATATTGCAAATGAATGCCTAGTGACATTAAAAAGTGTGTTTAATTATCAATTCTGATTTATTTTTTCACTACAACAAAGTTCACTTGTACCACAGTGTCCTCTGCAATTTGGAGCTTAATTTCTGAAGGTCAACGGTGGCTGGAAAAAAAATCTCTATAAAGAATGCATTCTAAACATGCTTAGCACTAGTTTCTTTACACTTTAATTAAAAAAAGCAAAACTGCTTTAAAAAAATAATGTCTTACCGGTAGGTCAGTGAAGGCAATACCTAAAAAGAAAGAAAGAAAGAGGTGGCATTAGAAACTGTTTTTCAAAGGCAGACTGGTGACAAGCTAAATAAGGAAAACATTAACAAACTACGTATAAAATAACAAGCTTAGTATTTTTTTCTCAACAATACTAACACAGGTCGGCATGAATGCTGATCCCTTTCTCAAGATCATGGTCTTATTAGTCACACACCAATTTTATTTGGGGGGGTACTGCTATTGCCCCCAGGATTTGGAAATGATTTCAGATATATCATCAAAGTTATGTCAGGAACCATGTAAAAAAACTTGCAAAATAGTCACATTTGATTTTTGACTGATACCCAAAGTACTTTATCCAGCCTTTTTAATCTTCCTCACCTAGACTTAGCTTTTAAATAATTTGGGAGGAAAGAAAAAGGTTTTCAGTTACTAAAAAAGGTAAACAATGAAAAATACAGTATTTCTGTTTCTTAAATAAAAAAAAATTTTGTACAAAATATATGTTTGAGTAACTTCTGACTACTCTGGGAAAAAAGCAATTCCTCCTTCTACGTATAAAATTTATCCACTTGACAATTTCTCTTGAATGTCCTCTGGCAGTAATTTCAACATATTCATGTTCCAAATACACTTGAACAATGTTAGTTAGTATCACTGTAATAAGTCTACTGGCATCCCAAAGTAACAATTTAACAATTTCCCTGCAAATATTAAAGCATATTACTTATCTGAAAATAAGATGATAAGCCAAATATTTCTATAGGACCTCATTCATTTGTTTAAGAAAGACTGAGTTCTAGAATAATGGGAGGGGGTGGTACTGGTGAGTCAGTTACGGTAATTTCAAATCTTCCGTCTAAACACTCATTAAAACAGCAAAAGCCTTGACAGCACTACTGTTCCAGTGTTGATCATCATCTAAAAAGTGAGGGCATTTCTATTCCATTATCTTTAAGGTTTCTTCCCACTTGAGCCTCTATAATTGTGCTCTACTATCAGAAAACTATCTGACTCTATTTATTAAAGTAATACATTTAAAGACAAACTTTTGACTATAAATCTCTACTACATGTTGTTAAATAAATGTGTAAAAGTCGTGCTTTGCAACTAAAGTTCTTTTAAAAACCAGTAAATTCTTGCTGGCTTGTACAAAGATAAGAGAGCAAGCTGGAGGCCTTCCCCACACCAACCCCCATACAACATTCTGATTACTTCTAGCTTCATTAACAAATAGAAAGCAAACTGTGGGACAAACAAGAAAATTTATTCTAAAAATTTCAGATCACCAAAAAGGATACAGAAAATAACGACTATTTTAATAAAATACTACCATACATATCTTTACCATTTTTCGTAACATAGCCTAATCAATTATTTTCCTCCAAGATGACTACTTAGATTGCTTACATTAATTGTTTTAGCAAAAATTCCTGTTATTAATTATTAAACTTTTCACTCTTCACTAAGAACTCAATTGAAAACTCCAACTTAATTTTATAGATTAACATTTTGACCACTGCCAAATACAGCTACCATAGCCTACAGAGACCACAAAAGATGCCACATCCACAAGCTGATCTAATTATTTAAATACACAGAAAACAATTCTTTTGTATTTCTAATTTCCTGATTTGTCAAGAGACTTTTCGAAAAAGTGATCTGCAATTGATGCAGTAAGACAAAGTCAAAAATTTTCAAGTTAGCCAAGATACTGCAATGCTTCTCTTTTAATTATTTTCTGAAATAAAAATCCTTCTATTTCTCCATATATGGTAAATAAATATTTTTTTGAAAACATTTATGAATCAGAAACTAAAGACGTATCAGCTTTGGGGTAAAAATGACCCACTTTGGGGAGTACAAGGGAACAGTAACTGAATAATAATATTTTATCTTCTAGATGCTAGAGTCTGGACCACAGGGAAGCACGCTTCTGCAAATGGCCAGAGAGTAAATACTTTCCGCTCTCTAGGCCATATGGTCTCGGTGACAACTAGTCAATTCTGCCATTGTTGCAGAAAGCAGCACACACAGTACATAGAAAGGGATGCGGCTGTGTTACAAAACTTGAGTTAAAAAACCGACAGGAGACTCATTTGGCCCATGGTGACTGACCTCTGTTCTAAAGGAATAATTTTGCTCAGCAACGTTTTACCACTGCCTCCCTGGCAACTCAGTGGCAAACAACAATAATAAACACTTAGTGAGTACTCACTACGGGCAGGCAGTGACCAAAGAACTGCACGTGCACCATTTCAGTTTACTCTAACAGCCGTAATTAGGTAGGTATTGTGATGACACTTTTTACAAACTGAGGTACAGAAATGTTAGGTAACTTGTCTAAGGTCACATGGCCTAAATCAAGAGACAAACCCAAGCAACTAAAGAATCCATACTAACCACTATAATACTCTCCATGTGCTTAATATTTATTAACTTATCGATAAAGATTACCAAATATTTCAAATTTACTTAATATTAGAATGCAATCCATCATTAGGTAGCCTTTTCTTTAAAAAAAAAACAACTCACATTTTAAAAGTAGCTTTCTTAATCAAGAGAAAATTTCAATTTAAATGTCTGTGAAAAATCTAACAGAAAAAAATAAAATCACATTACCTATGACTTTCCCATCTCCCCAGATAAAATTTCTTCTCTGAAATAAAATTTAAAAAACTGTAAAAAGACTAATTTTGGATTTAACAACATGTCTTTTGCATTTTTGAACCAAAGGTAATATCTAAAGGAAGATTTCTCCTGGTTTAATTTAAGGTCGCATATCTTAAGCAGCCAAGTCAACTTAAGACTATTCCAGTTAAGTGCTTTGGTAAGTCAAAGCCCGAACAGTAACAACAAATAAACTGAAGGGCCTGTATCCTTCTAGAAACTAGTTGGCCACAATAGTGAAATTACAAAGACACATATAATTTGAATGGCATCCTTAACATTGTTGTATGCATCCATACGGATACAACTGGCATCTGAACAAAACAAGTGTTAGAGGTACCGATCCCGTGTGTCGGAAATCCACATAATAACGTATGACTCCCCAAAAGCTTAAACAGCCTACTGCTGACCAGAAGACTTACCAATACATAGTCAACAGATATCTTGTATGTTATATATATTGTATCCTCTATTTTTACAATATTCTGTATTCTTACAATTAAACTAGAGAAAAATGAACATTATTATGAAAATCATAAGAGAAATACATTTATAATACTATATGTATTTATTGAAAAAAACCCACATTATTAGTGGAGACATGAAATTCAAACCTATGTTGTTCAAGGGTCAAGCGTGTATAGAATATTTTGTAGACTTGGGACAACCTTTAAGTCAGATAATACAAAACTTAAACCAATATTAATAATCAGAAGGAAAAGTTTGAAGCCAAATATAAATATGAAGACAATACTAATTTTATATAAGGATATGTTGGGACACTAAAAGAGAGTAACTACTACCAATGCAGATAGAAATTTAGAATTTTGTACTATGACAGAAATATGTTTTGTGTTATAGTAAAGAACAATTATTGTATGTCTAAGCATATTATTTGCAGTCTGATTTTTAAATACTATTTATAAGCAAATTGAAATTTCTGCTTTCTGGAGTTACTTAGTTTTTACCTCCTTTCACTTTAATCGCTTAGAAATAATTTGCTAAGAATCAAGGACATTTCCAGCAGTAAAAGTAATGTGAAACCTTTTTATTTTTAACATATCAGTGTTCCTATCCTCTGTTCTTTCTGTAATACAAAAAACAAAAACTAAAAAAACTTTTAAGAAAAGGGAGTATAACAGTCATATACAATTTAAATTTCAAGTATTGAGTGCACATTTAACTAAAACTCCTAATTTTCTATTAGTCTTACAATGAATAGGTATCTTTATGTTTTTATTAATCTATTCATTTATTAGTCATCGTCTTTTACTCTTAAAATCTTGTTATGTTTTACTTCTGCTCCCTTTTGCAGAACTAACTTATAGTCACCATCCTTTACCCACCTCTGTTAGCAAGTATGATCTGTTGGTGTGCTAACGTCTGTCCTTCATTTGGTTGGAAGCATCCAGCTTTTTTCCTTCCTTTGCTATTACCCCATGCTCTACTAAAATCTGTGAGCCCCCTTTCCTTAGCACCTGTTACCTACAGAATTAAATCATGCTGTAAAGGGCTTTATTCAAATCAAAGCACAAAGCAATTAGCATTTCTATTAAGTATCTAAACATGTGAATTCTTTCTAGTTATTCCTATATATGTGATAAAATGTGCCCTTTACAGAATACAAATTTGCACTATTTCCTCAACTTCCATCTAGAAAGAACCAAGAAATAATTTTCAGAGGTATATATTTAATAAAGGAGAATGACATAATAAATATGACTACTGTGTTATAAGGAAAATAATCACAATATTTATGGTTTTTTTTTACATGCAACACATTATCTTAGTACCTAAACTATGTCCATTCTTGGTGTAGAAGCAGGTATTGTTGATAAGGTTAACACAACAGCCAATGACATCACCAGTCGTAAAAGTTGGTCCATAAGGTTGGCCCGTTCCAGAAGAACAGAACGAATGTCCATCATCCCCATGATAACCATATGAATGTTTATCCCAGCCTAGAGAGAAAGTTCCAGTATATTTACAATGAAAGGTAAGGTACCTCTTTGCTAGTTATTCACTAAGATTATGACAAGCAAGAATAGTGTAACAACAGAGTACAGAGATAAAACCCCCAAATGTACATTTACATCCTCAACAATTATACTACATAATCTCTATATTAAAATACTGTTTTCAATTAAGGAAAATAAACCCAGCACACAGGACATTAAAACATGTATTAAACAGAGAGGACTTCTACCCCCACCCCCCCAAAAAAAGACAAAAACATAGCAAGACACATTTTCCATGCATATTGCTAATAGACCAAGGGAATTTTGCTGATTTGGTTTAAGTGCAAGGGCGCGTGCACAGACACGCACACAGTTTAATATAAAATAGATTTTTTTCTATTTTCAAAACATTTCCCTGCAAATTAATTTTTACCATTAGTAACAAAATACCAGAAAATACAATCCAAGATTCACCTCCATCTGATTAATGGTTTTGAGAAACAGTTCTGCCATCTCAGTTCACACCTTCCTTAATTTACTTTTGGTATCAGCCTACATTCCCAGAATATTAAACAACTGAAAATGGGTTAAAAGCCAAGAATGTGATGGGTAGCAAACAGAACCAACCATACTAAAATATTTAAAGTAGTTAATACGACTATGTACTGGAAATTAAAAATACCAAAAAAAACAAGAAAACAAAACAAGCAAAAAACAAAACAAAAATGGCATTGTTTGTAAGTTTTACTAGACAGTATAAAGTTTAATTTATTTTAAAAACAGCTTTCATTTTGAATTCATAATATAGGTGATTAAAAATACAGGAAATCAATGTATTTAACTATTTGAAGTTATCACTTGAAAACTTTAGCCAAAGTGTTAGCTATAAGACTGTAGTACAATTCAGTTACAACTGTACCTGGTAGTCTATTCATGTTCACACCTTGAGCAGAAAGACCAATTCCCATGTAACTGTTAAGAAAGAAAAAAAAAGGAAGAAAAGCAGGTTATTATGGCTATATGTACAAATTACATTCTCACACATTATCAGAACCAAGCCCAAGTTGAAATTCATAGGGTTGCTACAAAAAAGTTATTGCAATTCATTAAACAGCAAAGGCAACAATAAAATCCAGATCATACAAATTCCTATAATGACCATTCATAAATACACCCAAAATATTGGTAATAATTAATTATGCATTCTACTAACAACTAAAAATATTGGTAATAATTATGCATTCTACTAACAACTAAAAAATTTTATGTACACATAAATATTTAGGATTAAGAATTCTAACAAAAAAGTGTAGAGAGACTTGTGGAAGAAAAAAAGAAATGTTAAATAAGAAACACTGTGTTTCAAAAGAACACAGTAAAAATCCAGACAACAACAAAAAGAACAAGGATACCACTGGGGAAAATATTCAAATTCATATAAAAACATCTCAAATATTTAATAAAATTACACTAAAAATATGTACTGTAGAATATCTATACATTGGTTTTATATTTTTAAAACATTTTGTCAAATTGATGCAGCTGATCTAAATATGGAACTCAATTTTTAATCTGTGAAACTAGAAGAAAAAACTATCTCCACAAAAGAAATACAGGAGGAAAAGGTAACCATTAAGGTATGCAATTCATTTAAGATTATAAAATATTAATAAAACCTAAGATAGTTCAAAAAGAGAAAAGCATGACTTACAAGTACTGACGCAAAAAGAAAAATTAAGTAAAGGAGCAAACAACCCAATTTGCTAAAATGTGAATTGACTGTGATTGTATCAAGATTTAAAATGGCATTTGACAAATTCAGCTATGGTTCCTAATAAAAACTGAAATAAAAGAATAGAAAGAAACTACTTAAATATGACACACTTTTCCCCCAAATCTAGTAACAGCAAGTAAGATATTCAACAGTCAAATACTGAAGCCATTTCCATTAAAATCAGGAACACAGAATTGCCTATAATGGGTAAACACTGTTTCAGATATTGTAATAAACTATCAGTCACAATTACTACAGAAACCATTAAGCAGGAATAAAGATCTCAAATAAGGCTCAAAAACGGTATATTAAAAGTTCCCCCAAATATTATACTACGTATTTGGATAACTTGATAGCATAAAGATGACAATCTTTCTAAAGTTAACATATGCATGTATGGGATTCAAGATAGATAGATTCCAAACAAAATTTTATTTTTTGAGTTTATTATTATTTTTTTACATTTGATGCCCCCTCCAAACAAAATTTTTAATGGAAACATATAATTTTTAAAGTTTATACCTAAAAATACAGAATTGTGATTAGGAAAAAACATCTTAAAAAATAACAGTATTTGCCCTTGTGAAATATTAAAACTCACAGTTCACTGAATTCACAAAAGCTATATTACTAGGAAGAACATGTGTTAAGTGAGAAAGGAGTGACAAAACATTAAGAAACAACATTTAGATGTCTAGTCAAGGCTCACTAAGTTTGTACTGATGCAGCCTTTTTGTTCTAAATACAACACACAATATTAAAAAAAAACAACAACAAAGATTTAAGGCACAAGACAACTTTGAGAAGAAGAAACTCAGTTGTGAGCAGAGACAAGCTATGTTAAGAGGAATGGGAAAATAGTAACTTCCTGATTAGGATCTGAAAAAAGATGTTGAATGGATCAGTTACTGAATTTGCAATATACTCCTAATGTTACCTTAAAGAAAGAACCTTGAAACTCTAACGCAGTCCTGGTTTTAGACCAGAGACCCAGCAGTTAGAAAGCACACAAACTGTAATAAAAGTATAGAAAAAGACTGGCAAAAGACCCAGAATCTCGAAAACAATCCTATGAAGAAAGAATAAGGCTGGAGGCATCACGCTCCCTGACTTCAGTCTATACTACAAAGCATCAATTATCAAAACAGCTTGGTATTGGCAGAAAAACACACAGACCAAAGGAACCAAATAAAAAACCCAGAAATAAACGCACAAATATTGGACAATTTTTGACAAAGGAGCAAAAAATATACAATGGAGAAAAGAAAGCCTCTTCAGTAAATGGTGCTGGGAAAACTGGATAATCACATGTAACGGAATGAACCTGGACTGCAAACTGTCACCAAATACCAAAATTAACTCAAAATCGATCAAAGACTTCCACATAAGATGTGAAACAATAAAGTGCTGAGAACAAAACACTGGTACTAAACTTATAAATCTTGAGTTCAGAGAGGACTTTATGAACTTGACAAGAAAAGTGAAAGTAAAATAAAGTAATGGAACTATTCAAACTAAAAAAGCTCTGCACATCAAAGGAAACCATCAACAAAACAAAGAGGCAGTGAACTTAATGGGAAAAAAATATTTGCAAACAATGACTCTGCTAAGGACCTAATACCTAAAATACATAAAGAACTCATACAACTCAAAAACACAAATGATCCAATTGAAAAATGGGCATATAAGATCTTAACAGACATTTCTCCCATAAAAACATACAAATGGCCAACAGATATATGAAAAAATGCTCAACTTCACTAGCTATTAGGGAAATGCAAATTGAAACCACAATGGGATACCATCTCACACCTGTTAGAATGGCTACCATCAATAAGACAAGGGATAACAAGTGCCGGAGAAGCTGTGGAGAAAAAGGAACCCTCATATACTGCTGGTGGGAATGTAAATTGGTACAATCACTATGGAAGGCAGTACAGAGATTTCTCAAAAAATTAAGAATAGAATTACCACACAACCCAGCAATCCCTCTTCTGGGTATCTACCCCCAAAACTTGAAAACTTCAGTTTGCAAAGATATATATGTACCCCAACGTTCATCACAGCGCTGTGCACGGTGGCCAAGTCGTGGAAAGAACCAAAGTGTCCTTTGATAAATGACTGGATAAAAAAGTTGTGGTACATTTACATAATGGAATACTACACAGCAATAAGAAAAGATGAAATGCAGCCATTTGTGACAACATGGATAGACTGTGAGATCATCATATTAAAAAAGGTAAGTCAGACTGAAAAATAAAGAACCATACAACTTTACTTACAGGTGGGATATAAAACTGAAAAGTAACAAAGAAACAGAAACTCATGGACACAGTCAATAGTTAGTGGTTACCTGAGGGTAAGGGGGGAGGTGAGTAGGAGAGTGGGGTGCAGGGAAAGTAGGGAGGGGGCATCAAATATATGGTGATAGAAAGAGAACTGACTCTGGGTGGTGAGCACATAATGCAATACATAGACAATGCAATATAGTATTGTACCCCTGGAACCTATGTAATTTTTACCAACCAATGCCACCCAAAAAATTTAACAATAAAAAAAAAAGATGCTGAGCGACTGAGGTTTAAAAAAAATACCCACAAAATGAAGGATTTTCCTCAGTTCCTGACTGATGTTGTGTACATAAATTGCTTCTAAACACTAAATCTTAAATTATCTAGAAAAGCAAACAAACAAATAAATAAATAAATAGAAAAAAGATCGATGAACAAAATGAAGGTTTAAACTTCAAATAAAAATGAGGCTGTAAAAACAAAATTCTAAAATATACCAAAAATACATATATAAGACAAATAGAACCATTTGAAGACATACTTTAGTATGAAAATAGTGAAAAACAGAAGGATTACAAGAGATAAGAGAAATGACAATCACCACAGAAAATGATGTCAGTAAAATTAATTACTGATTAAAAAGAATACTATTCAGTTTTAAAAATCCATAATATATATATAATATTCTAGAATACAATTCAAAATTACTTGACATATAAAGCATAGGAAAACATGACCCATATTTAAGAGAAAAGACAAAAGAGAATGACCCCGAGAAGATCAAGTAGTTGGAATTAAGATTTTTTTTTTTTAATTATTTTTAACAGAGACAGAGCAGTCTCCATTGCTGTATGTCATCAGTTTTCAACATGGTTTCCTTTCACACACAGATGGGTGGGGGCCCGCACAGGGCAGGAACCAGGCAGGGGCCTCCTGCACCGGAGGCACGCCCCTTCAAGCCAGGGGCCAGGGGCCGGGGGGGGGGGGGGGCACTGAACTGTGGGTCTCTCGCATGGGAAACACACCCCAGTTCAGAAAAGCAAGTGTTTAACCCACTGAGCCATCCCGGCTTCCCCAACTGGTTGGAATTAGCAGATAAGAAATTTAAAGCAGCTGTTGTTGCAGTGCTCAAGGATTTAAAGGGAAATATGCTTATGTTTAATAAAATGATAGAAACTTTCAATGAAGAAAAATAAAAAAGACCAAATGTAATTTCCAGGTATAAAACCAGTCAGTCATGGGGGTGTAATGTACAGCATAGGAAAATAGTCAATAATACTGTGATGGCATGATACGGCGTCAGATAGTTGCCAGACTTACCGTGATGGTCACATCTTTAGGATTATAAATGTTGAGGAACTATGGTGTGTACCCGAAACTAATAATATTGCATGTTAGCTATATTTTGATACAAACCTTTTAAAAAGACCAAATGGTCTTTTTAAAAATTCTGGAACTGAAAAACACCTGAAATAAATATTTACTAAGGTATTAGTGGCACATTGGAAACGGCAAAATGAGAAAGTAAACATTAAGAGAGAACCAATCTAAAAAACAGAAAAAATATTCAGGGAATAAAAAGACAGTCCCTGGGACAGTATCAGACAGTCTTAACAGACATATAACCAGAATCCTACAAGGAAGAAAAAAGAGAATGGGGCAAAATAAATTGAGAAAAAGTACTCACATTTGGGAAATTTTTTTTTTTTTACAGATTTAAGCATGGCAAACTTCAGCAGGTTAAAAAAAAAAAGCACCCCTAGGCACAAAACAGTCAAGCTGCTGAAAACTAGTAATACTGAAAGCAGCCAGAAAAAAATTACATATTACTTTCATAGCAACACCGAGCTGAATATTCATTGACTTCTCAACAAGAACATATGAAGGCCAGAAGACAGTGGAATATTTAAAAGTGCAGAAAGGGGAGTGGAGAAACCCATGCCAACAGAGTGTTATATTCAGGAAAATATCTTTCAAGAACACTAGTGAAGTAACATTTTCTTGAAAGAATAATAGAATGTGTTGCCAGCAGACTTTTACTAAGAAAAAGGCTAAAGTCTGCCAAACTAAAAGGAAGTAACATCAGACAGAAACTGGACTATCAGGAAGGAATGAAGAGTACTGGAAAGGCACACACATGGTGCGTAATAAGACTGTTTTCACTCGTAATTTTCTTAAAACTTACTCTTCAAAGTAAAAATTATACTGTGCTGTTTATAAGATATGTAGATGTAATATTTATGACAACTACAGCAAAAAGAACAAGAGGAGGGAGTTAATGGACCTATATAGTCGCAATTTTCTACATTTTATGTGAAATGACACACAAGATTCTCAGTAGATTATAAAAAGAGGTATGTATATTAAAAATCTCTAGAATAACCACTAAAAATTGCAGAAATATAGCTAAAAATCCATTAGGAAAATCAGGATGGGATTCTAGTAATACCGGTATATGAAAATGATAATAAATATCAAGACTGGGTAGTGTTTATGCCAGGAATGCAAGTTTGGTTTAACATTCAAACCAATCAATGTATTTTACCAAATGAGGAGAAAACACATATGATCATTTAAGTAGTTGCAGGAAAAAAAGTATTTGACAGAATTCAACACTACTCACAATAAAAACTATTAGCAAACTAGGAATACAAGAGAATTTCCTGAACCTACATTTATAAAAAACCTACATATGCATCATCTCTAGCATATGTACTAGTAAAATATTGAATGCTCTTCCCCCCAAGATCAAGAACAAGGCAAAAATGCCCTCTCTCACTATTCACATTCAAAATAGTACTGAAAATCCTACACATTTCAATAACACACTGAAGAGAAATAAAAGGCATAAATAATAAAAAGAAAACTTTAAATCCTAAAATTCAATAAAATGTTTTATGCATGTTAAGAAATAGTACAATAAACATGGCACTTTACACTGAAAAAGACCTAGTTTACTTGGAAAAGTGGGTGCCATAAAGACTGTAGCCTGCAAATTATTGTAAAGTGGTGGAAGGAGAGTTGTTTGAGGGGAAAATTTGTAACCCCAGATGCGCATGGGAATGGCTCGAAATACACAGTGAACCAAGATAACTGGTAGAAGTCTGAAATATTGCATGTCATAGGAAAGCAAGCTCAAATTCAAGAGCAGTGAGAGAGTGATATCATTTAAGCACATGGACAAGAAATTTATTATTGTGGTACTGCATGTTTACAAAGGAAAATGAATATGAATATTTTTCAGAATATATCAATATAATTTGAAATTATAAATTTATTAGCATTGTTAAGTAACTAATGGTTGTGCCAATACCAAATAACAGAGACTAAGAGGACTAGGTTAGTTTAATTCTTAATATACACAGGTTACTATTATTATTTTATATTTTTTATGCTATGTAACCCAATTGGACAAACAACAGACTTCTCAGTGGAAACCACAGAAGCCAGGTAGCAGTGGTGTGACAAACTTTAAGTGCTGAAATAAAAAACTGTAAACCAAGAAGTCTATATTCATCAAAATTATAATTCAAAAATCAAGAAATTAAGACATTCCCAAATAAAAACAGAGAATCTGTCTTGAGCAGAACTGTGCTATAAGAAATAGTATAGTAGAAAAGAAAGGATACTGTAACAGACAGTAACTCAAATCCACACAAAGAAAAATAAACATGAGTAAAAGTACACAGGTAAACAAAAAATAGTACAAATGTATGTATTTTTTAACTCTTTTTTCTCTTAATTTAAAAGACATAAAGCAGCAATTATAAGTCTCTGGGCTTAAAATGTGTAAATACATAATTTTATGACAATAGTATCAAAAGAAGAGGAAAGAAAATGGAGATTATAGAATGAAGTTTAACATACTATTTATTGAATTAAGTTGGTATTAATTCAAATTGTATTAAGGGATTATCTGAGTAATCCCTCAGAGGAACCACTAAGAAAATATAACTTGAAATGAGTTTCCCTATGACCCAACAATTCAACTCTTAGGTATCTATCCAGGATAAATGAAAACACATTCATCCAAAAATGTTACACAAATTGTTTGCAACATTACCGTATTTTCTGGCGTATAAGACGACCGGGCGTATAAGACGACCCCCTAATTTTACAGTTAAAACATAGGTTTAGGCCTATATTCGCTGTATAAGACTACAGCCTCGGAAGTGGGGGGTAGTCTTATACAGCGAATATAGGCCTAAACCTATGTTTTAACTGTAAAATTAGGGGGTCGTCTTCTACGCCCGGTCATCTTATACGCCGGAAAATACGGTATTCATAACAGTCAAAAATGTGTTTCTACTGACCAAGGAATGGATAAACAAAATGTGATATATCCTTTCAATGGGATGTTATTTGGCAACAATAAGAAACACAGTACTAATAAATGCTACAGCATGAATGAACCTCGAAAACATGTAAAGATAAGTCAGGAACGAAAAGTCATGTATTATATGATTCCATTTATAAGAAATGTCCGGTATACAAGTCAGCAAACCCATAGAAACCAAAGAGGTAAAAGTGGCTGCAGGCTAGGAGAAGTGATTGCCCTTAGGCGGGCAGAGGATTTCTTTTACAGGTGATAAAAAGGTTCTAAAATTAAACAGTGCTAAGTGTTACACAATTCTGTGAATACACTTAAAACTGTCCAAATGCATGCTTTTAAGGATAACTTTTTATGGTATGTGAATTATGTCTCAATAAGACTCATTAAAACATAAATAAAAGGACTTCTAGTTTCAGCTACAATATGTAAAGAGTTTAGAATCAGTCACTCCCACCCTCACAACAAGGAAAAATGTAAACAAACTGAAAATCAACAACTCTTATTAGATTCATTATAGGTGACCTGCTGGTTACTTTAAGTCCCCAAAGCAGAGTGACAGTACATTCGAGTGGAGACAGCTTTTGCCCAGCTGCCATTCTACCTGGCATCTCTTAACTCTTGTCATGCATCTCCACATGTATGCCACCACAGAAGGACCTCTTAGGCAAGCACGTTTTCCCTGTGTCACCAAAAGCAGTGGGCATTTTTCCGAAGGTTCCAGTTTAAACTGACACCTAAGTGCAGCTTTCTCTTCTACATAACTCCAGTGAACTGTCTCATCTGCGTCTGGAAGCGTGTTTGTGCTATCTGTCTTAAAAATAAAGCCTTTCTTATTTAAAAAAAAAAAAAAAAAAAAAAGAATATTACTATATGTTAATTAAAAATAAACTTTAAAAAGGAAATAATCCAATAAAAAGCCACAAATGAAAATAAACATGAAAAGTATCTCACCTCACCAGTAATCAAAGAAATTCTTAAAATGGCAAACCATTTTCCACTTAATATATCCTAAAGAAAATAATCATCTATATATGCAAAAATAGATGTAAGAATACTCTATGCAGTGCTGTTTGTTATATAAGAACCAAAATAAACAAAAAGAAGAAAAAGGTTTTGTGAGCAAATGACATAGAAGTTAAGATCCAAAACACACTCATAATTGGAGTCCCCCAGAAAGAAACCTATGAAATGGAAGAGAGCAAATACTGAAAATGATTACACAAGAAAACTTTTCTGAAATAAAAAAGACATGAACCTATTATTTAAGGCCATATGTGAAGGTTAATACCAAGGTATATTCAAATACAGGTACTTTAAAGAAAAAAAATCTTTTGGGTATCTAAGCAAAAGACCAAGGTTTTTCTAAAAAATAATAAAAAAAAAATGGCTTAAGACTATGGTCATAATACTTCATATCCAAGTCCATGGAGCTCACAAGAAAATATAAGCCATGGATTTTATATCTAATCAAATCTTTAAATATAATGGATATAACTATCACAAACAAATAGCTATGAATTAGAAAGGACTTAAATACTGTCCCCTTAAGATCTTCTTGAGCTCTTAGGTAAATGAACTTCAGACCCAAAAAAACCTAACAGAAGCTTTGCAACAAGGTCTGGTGGTGACTGTTAAATATAATGAATTTAGAACAAACATAAAATGATGAAGTAACACAGTTGCATATGCAAACGTTATGTGCTTTTACAATATATAGATGCAATGCAATTAACAAAAAGAAGAGGAGAGTTACCAAAAAGGAAATAAACTATTGACACACGGGTTTACCTAAATGAATCTCAAATATATCATGTTAACTAAAAAAACACCACACTCAAAAGGTTACATTTATAACATTTCCATTTATATGACATTCTTTTTTCAAAAGAAACTGTAGAAAAAGAAAAATCGATGACTGTCAAAAGTTAGAGGGTGGCAGGAGGGTTGAAAATAAAGGTACAGTAAGAGAAAACTTTGGAAGGTGAGGGAACTGTTCTGTATCTTGACTGTGGTCATTGTTACATGACTATATGCATATGTCAAAACTCACAGAACTATAGCCATCCTCCCCCAAAAATCTTACTGCATGAAATTCAATAATAAATTCTAAATGCTAAAACAGTAAGATACCAGAGAAGAGAGAAGGAAAGCTGAAGAAGAGGTTACAAGCTAATTCCACTACTGCTCACAATAGAGAAAGTCTTAAAGGAGGGGAACTGCAAGTATTAGTATAAAAGTACCGTAACTTCCTAAAAATAAAAATATACTAGCCTTCCTTTGCCAAAATGCCAAAGAAAAATAAACCACATCATAAAAAACGAGTTTCAGAAGTGACAAAAATGTTTCCAGTTTCCTCCCCTATCCAGAAGCAACTAGTGTCACCAGTTACCCATGATATATGTACAGCGTTTTCTATGGCATTATTTGCTTATATTTTCAAAGGAAATAATGGAAATGTAAACCAAGAGTTAATAAAAATGGTTACCTGCCAGGATGGATGGGGGTGAAGGGGTATGAGGGATGACAAGGACTAAGTGAGTCTTCTGTAAAGCACCTTCTTGCACAACTTTATAATTTTAGAACAATGTACATGTTTAAATGTTTTACATAAGAAATAAGCAATCCCTAAAAATGGAGGATAAATTTAAATAAGTGAAACTAGTATGTTGCTGGTGGCAAAACACAGAGAAAAGAATTACTTCAAATGACTATAAAGCACCCTTATATTTAATATCTACCCCTAGTGAGATATTCTAAAAACAACAACAAAACTGTAAAAAAAATCACACAATATTCAATCAATATTCTTTTTAGTAATGATATTGGTATTTTAATTTAGAAATGCATAGTTATGTTCTAGGATAAAGCAAATTAAAAAATCATGTCAATATTAGAAACAAAGAATTTCAGAGTAAGAAACAAAGACATACAAGTGTAAAATTAGAAAATTTAAGTAAAAATGATTTGGAAACTCCAAAACTTATTCTGAAATGCATTAAACAATAAGATGGACTGATGAACATATTTGGGATAAAGCAAAGGTAGAAAAATCTTAACTCTAAAATCTAGGCGGTAGAGATACGGGTATTTGTTCACTGTATCAACTATTGCTTATGTCTGAAAATGTTGGCGAGAACTGCGTAGATTCTGTACTATCTAAATTACGAAGAGAGAAACATGGAGATGAACCTCAACTCTTAACTGGCCCGTGCTTCCACTAAAAAGCCATTACTACTCTGTAATCATTTTGAACATTTCAACCACTCCTCCAGAAAAACCTACCCAAACTGCCAAATTATCCACAAAAAGTCAAAAGGTCTAGGACCAATAAACCATTTTTCGTCATTCTGGAACATTTACTTTTACCTAACTGATTCCAGCAATAGGAAATAGCAAGCACTCTGAAATAAACAAAAAATGTCTGATTAAAAACTGCTTTTCTTGTTTTGAAAAACTAAAATATAATTTCAAGTAATGTATTCATTATTAACAAAGCTATAAAATGTTAAAGTTATATTGAAGGATTATGGGTCTCTCAAGACTTAATTAAAATGAGATTATCTCTGTAATTTTTAATTAAATTCATTAAGTTGAAAGTTTTAGTGGTAACACATGAGATTAATGTTTTAAAAATCTATTTTATGTGATTGAAATACATCTTAAATCAATCTTTCTTCTTCAGACTAATGTTAAAATTTGTTTCAACAGAGAAAAAAAGGCTGGAAAAATATACCCCAAAATGTCAACTGTAGTTCAATATGAGTGATAGGATTCCAGATGCTTTTAAAAATAGTTATGCTTTTTAATATTTCACATAATTTGTTTGATCTCCCCTTTTGTATTACAAATGCATTATTCTGTAACTGGAAAATAAAAAACTTTCTCAAAAAAATCCACATGCATTTGCTGGGTATAAAATAATTGATGGTAAGGGTGATTTGGGATTTCAACTACACTGAAGATAACCAACTCAAGAATACGTACTTTAAGAAACATCATGGTTATATATCTCTAGGTCATTGCCCCCACATTCACTGGGTATTTTGTTAAATAACATTTTCCTCATAACCAAAAATGCCACTCCTCCATCTTTGGTGGTTTCAAAACGTAGGTAAGGAAGTATCCAAAATTCAAAACTCAGTTAATTAATATATATCAAGTACCGACACTGTACAAGCACAGAGCTAGAGGTTTACAGAAGAAGTTGTTCCTACTCAACTCCACTCAGTCAACAAAACAAAAATAAGATGTTCAGATCTTTTAATCTTATATAAAATGCCTTTAATTGTTTAAGGAATATGTGTAAGTAAATCAGTAATAAAAACAGGATGTAAAAATCTGAAAGAAGAGAACTATGTTTAATAAAATATCAAAAAGTATGTATATAAAAACTGGAGGCAAACAAGTTAAATTATGAATAGTGGTTATACAAGATTATAATTTTCTTCCTCCTATTTTTCTATACTATTCTTTGAATCTTTCAATTGGCAGTGTATTATTTTTCTGAATGGATTAAGAATTACAGTTTTCCACAATGGCCACATAGGTACGCAGTCCACTGGCTCCATTATCTACAAGAGAAAGGGTAATACCATTAGCATTAGAATTCTCTCTTGACCATCTTAGACCCATTCCTCCCACAAAACTTCTCACTGCTCTTCCTCCTTCCGAAACAGCATCAAGTATGCGCACTAAGCACTCTAATAAGTGCCTTAAATAAATTATTTAATCTAATCTTGAGACAGCACTATTATTCCCACTTTATAGAGGAAGCAGTTTGTGGAAAAGTGCAAGGCCACAGAACTAATATGTGGCAGAGCTAATATTCAAATCTCCACCTACCCACTCCCAAAGCATTTCACTATATTTCTCAGCAAAAGTCACTAGTCAGCTTCTAAAACAGTTGTTCATCTTTGAAAACTCTGCTCATAGTGTTTCTGGAGGAATCGTAGGAAGTGAGTCTAAGGAAGGGTAAATGGGTGCCTGAAGGACAGGGAAGTGAAAGAGACAGACAGACTTTCAACTGTATGAAAGCTTTCTACAGGGGCTTCCCTAATGGCCACTTCATCTTCAGGAGCTGGTCACTTGCTCCACCATACTTTTGCTGTAGATTGTCCATATATCCATTACTAAATTTATGTGTATTTTACACTATATTTACTCACTGATATGTTCATTTCCCTTCTTATCTGCAAACTCCTGAATGGCAGGGACCCTGTCTTGGCCAATCCATCCTTATAAATCCTAGGTTCCTAGCACAGTATCTGGCACGTAATAGGTAGCCAACAAATTAAACCACCTCCTCCTCCTGTTTTGTTTAAAATCTCTATCACAATCTATCCCTCGGCAACAGCCTCATAACTGAGTCCTATCACTTGCCATCTTGCACATTGCTATCATAACTGCATGCCCTCTTTCTAGAACAGGTATCATACTTGTATCACTACCCCACTCAAAAAGACTAAAGTCTCCCTACTACCTAGGGCATTCCACTTTAGAACTATCATCAAGACTCTCTAGTATTTGATTCCATTCTTCTGTAAGCTCTTCACTATAATCCCTTAACTCTCCAACAATACTGAGCCATATGCCTCAGCCAAAGACACCATACAGTTCCATTTCTCCCACTAAACTAGTCCAGGTACCCATTACAGTCTAAAATAATTTCCCCCAATAAAGCCTCTCAAATTCTTACTCATCTCATAAGGTCTATCAAATATTACTTCCTTTATAAATCTGATACCTTGAGCTAGAATTAATCATTCTCTCCTCAGTTTCCCTTTATACTCAGTCTTAAAATACTTAGTATGTCTTAATCTAGAGCAAGCTTGTCCAAGCCACGTGCATAGGGCCACATGTGGCCCAGAATGTCTTTGAATGAAGCCCAACACAAATTCATAAACTTTCTTAACCCTTTTAGTGTGACGGGCCGATATAGTGACTTTTGCATCTCGGGCAAAAAGTGCAGTGGGCCGACATACTGGCTCATACGTAGACCATTAAATTACCCTTCGCATTTCTCGCTAGCACCGCTGGCAGAAGGTAGCACTAAGAGATTATGAGATTTTTTTTGCAATTTCTTTTTTATTTTTTTAGCTCATCAGCTATCGTTAGTGTGAGTGTATTTTATGTGTGGCCCACGACAATTCTTTTCCAATGTGGCCCAGGGAAGCCACAAGTTTGGACAGCCCTGGTATAAAGGAAGCAGAGAAAAGGCACAATCCTTTCTGGGCAGGACAAAAATGGTACCTTTGCACTAGGGCTTGAAGAGTAATTAACTGAACTAGGCAAATAGGTTTAGTGACCAAGACAGCCCAGATGGAACACTAGAAATAGGAGCTGGCACGTCTGGTCAGAGAACTGCAGCTAGCTCTCTGTCTTATGGCTCCATGTAACTAATCGACCCAGTGCATTTTCCCCAGGTGCCAACTGCGATTAGAAACAGGTCCTTGGGAATATTGTCTAATCAAAGAAGTTTGTTCCATCCTTATCTTGTGAGGTCACTTTGTACTGACTCAACTCTGCTTAGCATCATACTTTCTATTTTCTGGGACTTATTTCTCCAAGTGTAAGCTTTCAGAAAAGCGGAGATTTAGCCCTTCCACAGCTCAGGAAAGAAATGAGGTACAAGAACCTGAAATTTAACTGAAATAAGTGACAAAATGAGAAGTGCCATGAGAAATATTCTGTTCAATTTAGCTGTCAATTCAGTATTTCTAAGTATCTCTCTAAGTCATCTCTTAACAGTTTCCACAAGTGAGTTAATTTAAAATCAAAAATAAAGAAGTTATTGAGTTGGTCTTTTAAAAAGGGGCAAATAAGAATTAAGGGTTCTTTAACATCATTAGTCTTTAGAAGAATGTAAATAAGAACCACAACAAGAAACCACTAGCTACCTATTATAATGGTCAAACATTTAAAACAAACAAAAAAATGACAATGCCCAGTGCTACTGAGGCGGCAGAGAAAGGCACCCTCATACACTGCTGGCGGGAATACAAATCAGTGCCGCGACTGCAAAAACGATACAGCAGTTCCTTATAAAGTTCAAAATGCACATAACATCCCATCCAGCGCACTCCTAGATATTTACCCAAGCAAAATAAAAACTCATTTACACAAAAACCTGTTCTTAAATGTTTATAGTGGCTATATTCGTAATTGCCGAAATCTGGAAACCACCCAGATGTCCTTCAATGGAAGAGTGGATAAGCAAACTGTGGTTGGTTCATCCAATCAGCAATAAAAAGGACTGATCTACTGACATATACAAGGATGAACCCAAATGGGTTATACTAAGTGAAAGATGCCAGACTTAAAAGGCTATATACTACATGATACTATTTATAAACCATTCTGGAAAAGGCAAAACTAGAGAAAAAAAAAAAAACCAAAAAAACAATCAGAGTGGTTGCTAGAGGCTGGAGACAGGGAAGAATTGTCTACAAAGAGGTAGGGAAGAATCTAGTGGGAAAGGAGTGGCAAAACTAGAGACAAAAAAAAAAACCCAAAAAATCAATCAGTGGTTGCTAGAGGCTGGAGACAGGGAAGAATTGTCTACAAAGAGGTATGGAGGAATCTAGTGGGAAAGGAGTGATGAAACTGTACTATATACATTGATGGTGGTAGTAGATGACTGTGCACATGTCAAAACTCACAGAGCTACATGTAAAAATGATAAATTGTACTGCATGTAAAATATACCTAATTTTAAAAATGAAAGAATAAAAGGAATGAGGGATAAGACTGAAAATCTAGAAAGGAGTTGGTCTTCATGAGGGACCCTCCTAAGATGATATAATCATAGAACTAGCTCAAACTGGCCCTACCCTGTTTCTAAGAAGATACTGAATTGTTTTTCAGAGACAACAGAACAAAACTGTAAATCATACAGCCAAAGCATGCACCAAAGAGAGCATCTTGACCTCCAGTTACTTCTGGAACCAAAGTTTCTCCCCGTACCCCAGAACCAAAGGACCAGGAAATGACCTAAACACCAGAACCCTTTCAAAAATGAAGCGTCCCTCATTGTCCAGGGAGATCTAGTGCTAAAGCCCCTTACCGTATCTTACCATAAATGGCCAGGTTCCAAAGCCCTCCTATGGAAACCTGACCTACCAGCACTTCCACACACTAGCCCATTCCCTCATCCCCTGAAATTGCATCCCAAAACCCGGATGAGGGAGACAGATTTGAGCTTTGCTTCCTGTCTCCTCGCAATAAAGCGTTTTTCTTTTCTCAAAAGCCAGTGTACACTGTGTGGCTTCTATATGTGTCAGACAGTGAGCCCTTGCTCAGTAACAAAGTTTTAGATTTTATCCTCAAAATAGAAGGTGTACTAAATGATCTCAAGAATGGGACAGTCACAGTTGAGTTCTGTGCTAGAAAGAACACTGACAAGTTATAGACTGGAGTAAGGGGAAAACAGGGAGCAACTGGGAGACCAATAAAACAATTACCTCAGTACTTTAGGGGATAAAAACTACCAAGACCTGACAAAAGTAGAGGCTGTACAAATGGACAAAGAAGGTAAAGGCCGGAAACTCTCAATGTCTAGAATCAGTGAACAACTAACAAAGTTAGTATTGAGAAAAAGATTTTAATAAAGCTAAATTTAAATGCCTGTGGGACACTTAGATGCAAACATCTGGTTCGATATATTGGTCCAGAGCTCAAGGGAACAGCCTGAGATGTAGTTTAGATCTGAGATGCATCAGAGTATTTACAGCCATGGAATATACAATCAGGATCATACAAAGGTAGAATCTGTAGCGTGAAAGGTACAGAACACCAGCATTGTGGGGCTGGCGATATAATTTGAATATAAAAAGAATTGGCTTACTGAGTATGCAGCAGTAGTTAGAAATGGTTATAATCATGTGCCTAGTTCAACCTGGGTCTTTCTACCACTATACGTTTGGCTTCTTGATTTTATCTTTGGCTTGATCACCCTGGGAAAACTGAGGCACTTAAATAAAAAGTTATTGTTGAATTCCAAGGTTTCACTTTCTACTTTCCACATTGTTGACATTAACAACATTCAGCAAATAAAGAATAATTTACTGAATACACTTATTTTGTCAAACAAATACAGAAGAAGCAGTAAGAAAGGTTGAACGGCCTATTTCAAATACAGGTCAACCTACTCATATAGCCCAATAATTTTATCTTGGTAGCTGAACAAATAACTATGGACGCTTTAAAGTAAGCTAATCCAAACCACAGCCCATGGGCCGCATGGACCCGGGCAGCTTTGAATGCGGCCCAACACAAATTCATAAACTTTTTAAAAAAATTATGAGATTTTGCGATTTTTTTTTTTTAACCTATCAGCTACTGTTAGTGTTAGTGTAGTTTATGTGTGGCCCAGGGAAGCCAAAAGATTGGACACCCATCCTTTGAAGGATCTGATACCACAACAGTTAGCAGGAAGTAACACAGAATAGATACAATGATTCTACGTAATTAGTTTTTTTTGCTTTTGTTTTTTAAATTTAGGTAATTAGTTCTTCACCAGAGATATGCACCAAAATTCTATGAGGAGCTTTCTCAAAATGCCTATCTTGTCCAGGCTCTACTTCTAAAAATACTGATCCCAGAATATTCAGGGTAGAGCCCAAACTACCACAGAGGTACCTCAGTTCTCGCTGTTATTGGTTCTGGGAGGTGCGATGAGTACCAAATTTTCCCATAAGTAATAATGTAAATAAATTTAATGCATTCCCAAACCAGAAACACACAAAATGACTACAGTAGCTAAGCTAAGATCACAGGGGCACTTGCACAGGGCAAGAGCTACTGGGTGACTCCTTGTGTCGGCTGGAAAGGGTAGTGAGTCACAGGGCCACCAATGCCAGCAAGTCCAAGCTTGCGCATCTAGTACCAAATAAACGACGAGGACCAGGACATTTTTGCATCAAAATATGCTGATTACCAAATTTGACAAATTTCAAAGCAGTTCAATACCAAGGTATGACTCTATTATTTTTAATAAGTCTTATCATGATTCCGATGTGCACATACACACACACTACACACCAATTCCAAGTTGTCAAGCAGTGATATAAACGCTGGTTCCAGGATCTACATGGAGTTCTAACTGAAAGCTTCTAAACCACATCCTAATCCCTGGGAACTGCCTCCTACTAAGAGCACACAAGCATACATTCCCCTGATCTAAACCTGAAAGTCTAAGACCCAACCCCTGTAAAAACCATGCATTTTTTGGCTTTGGTCCATTAGCTTTAAGAAGATTTAACTTCTCAGCAGAACTCAGAAAAAGAGATGTAAGAAAAGGCATGGAAAATGAGTCAGTCTCTCCGATGTTTAATTCCAATCCTCCATTTCAATGACAAACAAACCAGAAAATTTTGGTTAATTTCACCAACTCAAGCATTAGCTTCAACTAGTATTTAACCAAAACCAGATCCTACCTGCTATACTGGAATACTTAGATTCCACTTTCTAATTACCAAAATTTCCAAGATTCCAATTACATCATAAACATTATAAATCAAAACAAAAATAATTACCCATGAATAGCAAACCAATTTTCCCGAAAATTTACTTACCCATCTCTTCCCTTACTGACAATTTTTACTTCAAAATAATAAATCCCACAGGCTGCTGGTATTGGATGAGTGGCGCGAACTGATGCTGCATCTTTTGGGGTTTTGCCATGGCCTGCATACAAAACAGGAAGGGGAAAAACCAAATGAGATGCTCAAATGAAAAGCTTAACAAATAATTCAGGAACAAATATGGTTTTTAGAATGACATATACATTTATGCTTTCATCAGCACAATTAAAGACTAATGAAACATTCATTGTCACAATTAATCCAATATGCAAAATAGCCCGTTAGCCATGGAACTCTTCACACATGACTAGTTTTAATAAAATTTCAGAATCTGAACACACTGAACCTAGCAGTCCTTTATGAAAATTAAATAAAGTATTTTAGGACGATATTTTAAGAGAAAAGAAGGCTTCATTTGAATAACATGATGAGAATATTGCTCCTAATTTTATTCATCTAACTTTGCACATCATTTATAAAATTCCTAGACAACACTCATTTTGCCAAATGGCCTGCTTTTTAAACAAGAAGCATCTCTATCAGAGTATATTTTTTAATTTTATACAATTAGATTCAATTAGCAAAACAGCTTTCTTATTTTTTGTTGTTGTTAAATTTATTGGGGTGACATTAATTGATATCAATTACATTGTTTCCAGGTGTATAATTCTACATTACATTGTCTATACATCGCATTATGTGCTCAACACCCAGAATCAGCTCACTTTCCATCATTGTATGTTTGATTTCCCATCCCTACTCCCCAACACCCATCGCTCCCACCCACCTCACCCCCTTTCTTATTTTAAGAATATACAATTTTGTTCTTTGACATATCATTAATTTTACACAAAGACTGATCCATAAAATTTCTTTGGTCAATTATGGCCTGAGAAATATATTTAATTTCTATTTAGATATTGTTTTCTTTTTTTTTTTAAAGGAATATAACACCAAACCATTGCTGGCATCTTTAAGGAATTTGTTACATATGGCTTTTTAACTTTTTTAATAAACTATTCCTCAATTTTAATCCTAGCAGTTCCCTTCACTCATACTCACTTCCCTTGTCCCTCGCCCAAGACACAAACTACCCTGAAAGCCACTACGTGAACAAAATCAGTTGAGCACCAGAAAATATGCCCTTAAAACTACAGAAGAATAAAGACAGAAGCTGAAGTAGCGAGTCAGAAAGTACTCGAAGACAGTGAGAGAAGTCTCCATAATCCCCTAAAAGGCTGTATGTAAAACAACACTAAATCAGCTGTGTCCAACTTTTGGGCTTCCCTGGCCCCATGGAAAGAACTGTTTTGGGCCACACATAAAATACAATAATATTAACAAAAGCTGATGAGCTTAAAAAAAAAAAAATCACAAAAACATCTCATAATGTTTTAAGAATTTGTGTTGAGCCTCATTCAAAGCCGTCCTGCACCACAGGTTGGACATGCCTGTTCTAAATCAGTATAAGGTGTTCTCCTGAGATATGTTTTACCCAATCCAAACTTATGTCATTCATCTTTCAGTCATACCTATAACAATACCTTCATGGGAAACACAATTCCCTCTCTTCAAATTTACCATGACTGTTTTAAAACAAAAAACCTTTTTTTAAGTCAAAAATTACATCTTAGTCTTAAAATAACCACTACACCCCAATGAGATCACATCTGCCCTTACCATACACTTTATCAAATTACCAATGCATACCCTATAGTTAAACAGTTAAGTTTACAGTTGCAATGCAAATTAGCTCATGTTCAGTGGCCCAAAAGAAACTGACTGCGTTCAGTCAGTTTCTATTACCATGAAAATTTGTGTCCATATGTGTCATGAACAGAAGTGACCACTGGGAGGTGATAAAATTGGCTAGGAAGATACAAATGGAAGCAGCAATATAGAGACTCTGACACTGCTTTAACATGTAAGGAATAGACTTACACTGAGCTAACAAGCAGAAGGAAAAATAACAGCACAAATATGCAGGATGACACCATTTACTTTTAAAAAACAGACATTTAATAAATTGTTTCAGCAAAACATCTTTTCAATAAAAATGTTAAAATAACTGAGTTACCTGAGAAAAGATCATGTAAACTAAATGCATTTTAAAAATTTAGACAAATAAATTCACAGGAAACACTTATTAACTCTCAAGTCCTAAATCAACTAGCTTTTATATTTGGTTTTGGGTTTTTTTGGAAGAAAAGTGACCAAAACAATAATAAATAATAGTTAACTACATCCAATAACATGTGAAAGGTACTGTTTTAAAAGCATTTATTTATTCACTTATTTAGCATTCAAAACAACTTATGAAGTAGATATTATTTTTACTTCACAATTAAGGAAAAAAAGGGAAGATAAAGAAACTGGCCCAAGGTCATGCTACTGTGTGAGAATTCCAGAAGACTTGTGCTGGGAACTAGATTAAGAAGCCTGACCAGATCGGCTCTGAACCACAGAAGATTTAGTAAGGAGCATCCTGGGAAGCCGGGATGGCTCAGTGGGTTAAGCATTCACGATGCAGCCCCGGGGACCGAGGATCAAATCCCAGCCCCAGCCCGTGTGGACCCATGTGCTGAACTGGGGAGTGCCCCCAGTTCAGTTCTCACCAGGGTGAGACCCTGGCCCAGTTCCTGCCCTGTGCAGCTCCGCACCCATCTGTGGAATGAAACTATGTGGCAAAACCAATGATGTGCAACTATGGAGACTGTTCTGGGCCCTCCCCCTTCTCTCTGTCTCTGTCTCTTAACTCTCTGTCAAAAACAATAAAAATAAATCTTTAAAAAAAAGGAGGAGCATCCTGGGTCACCTCCCAGGTACTCCTATCTTCTATGCTGGTTACTTTTACAGGAAGAGAGAAAGAAAATATTTAGGGTAAATCATCTCTCAAAGTATTAGGTATTTTTGTATAGATTTTTCTCATTCAACATTGTGAAATAGGTATTTAATTTCATTTTTAAAAATGGAAAAATTCTTACAGAGGTTATATAAGTTGCCCAAAATTAGTAGAATCGTGTTAAATCCATGTATAAATTAAGCTCCTCTACATTTTTCTATTATGCAAAAATAACTAAAAAACTATGCAATCATAAATCTTCAAGTTACCATTATATTCATCATGCTCTAAGACACTGTACAAAAATCCTGTAAATGTGAAAAGTATGTTTCATTTCTAAATGAAATTTATATTTAAAGACCTAGGAAAAGGTTTAGATATAAGATTAAAAGGATTCATACCATTTCTTAGGTTAGACTAGTACAGTAGGCTCTCCATTAATGGGAACTCCAGCAAATGGTACTCAAACAACTGGCAAAAAATCCTCAAAGATATAACACCACATTCATCCGGCATGGATACTGGTTATCTGAGAGTCTACTGTATTATCCGAGTGAAGGGCCTATTTCTAATAATGCTTATCTGCAGGAAGTTTATTACTACCTTAAATTCTGTGGTGAACAAAAAACAACCTCACACTATTAAAGTGTAAACTTTTAAAAAACTCAAACTCTTCGATGTTAAGTGTTTTCTACATGGTTCAAGAAGAAAATGCATTTATTGCTTCACAAAACTCTTAAGGCTAACAAGGTTAGCTCTCTCTGTTGGAGCAATCTGTAGACTGCATGTCACTGAAATGGAAAAGGTGCAAATAGAGCATCCCTCCACTCCCCAACAGCAGCCAGTGCCTTTCTGGGAATATAAATCAGCCCTCCTTGTACCACTACCCCTCAATACAACCAAAAATCCTTCTTAAAAGCTTCTTATTTTGCCTAGGAAAAGATAAACGTTAAAACCTTGTTTGACCTTGCCCTTCCCCTGCATTTCCCACCTCCTCCTTTCTGCTCCAGACACATTCACCAGGCCAGTTTTTGCCCAGATTCTAACAAAAACTACATTTCCTTGTCCTCTGGTTAGGCCCTACTCATCCTTGTAGATCTTAGCTCAAGCTTGATGTCGTCATTCATTCTTTCCCTAACCTCTCTGCCGTGGCCTAACCTCCTTTTCATACGCCCTCATAGCAACATGTATCTTTCCCATATAACGTTAACACACTTAACACTTAGTATTGATTCTTTTATCATTTTTGCATTTTAATTCCTGGACATTTTTACACATTTAATTCCAACTGACAGCCACCCTAACTTCAATCATTCCTTCCTGGAGTCACACTGGATTCTGACATCACCTGAAACTATTCCACCTTAGAAATATTAAATACTCATAAAGCCTGTTCTGCTCCAAAACACACTTCTTAAATACAAATTAGCTCCTATGCACTTCGTAAATATGGGAATGATGTCAGCATAGTAAGAAGTCATTTAGTTCATAACACCACTTTTCCCTGCATATGAACGAATCTGAGAGAAAAGTTTAGAAATATACAAAAGGCCCTAAGTCCAAAAAGGCTAGGATTCCTTCAGAAGCACGTTCCTATAATGCACAATGTTTAGTGCTTTCAGGAACTGCTACATCTGTCACCATATTAAGCCATCAGGAGAAAATTCAAGTGCAGTCCAGATCAAAAGTGCTAAGATATTTCCTTCTTTTGGGTTATACTTCAATACTACTTTATTTTGTTGCCTAAACTGTTCTCCCTTGAGCTACTGGAAGCTTTTTCAGTTGACTCCTCTGGCACTCTGACAAACTTCCATTCTGAGTTTTTGTTTTCATTTGTTTGTTACTTTATGGCAGTATGAGATGCTCCTAACTCATCTTGTATGTTTCCTATCCCAGCCCTAGAACCAGCCATTTCTCAAAGGAGCCCTGGCTCTTTTTATTGGCAAATGGAATTAGATAACAAGCTCAAGGTATTAGGTAAGCTTGTTGTTACTGTGGTGTCATTACTTTTAGGTCCTCTCATTGACAAGAGCAGGAAAATATACTTATGTATACTAAACCCTTGTATATACACATATCTATATTTTCATATGTAATCTTGTGTCAAGATTAAACTAAACATGAATTCACTGTGACATCTCCAACTCTAATTCATTATCACATGGATCAGTCTAACCTCCTTCCTTTGCTTATTTGTAAAATTCGATTCTAATGGTAAGAAACCTAGCTCCCACCAACCACCATCCATTTATTTAATTTTCCAGTTCCAGCATAAGCATATAGCAGTATCAGAACTAACTCATATCCCCACAGAATAGAACTTTATCACCGAGAGTTCAGTGGTTATATAGTTTCTTCTATCTTTAGTTTCACAGACTCTTCTGATTTCCAAAATTACTTAGGTCACTACCTCCCCCCACCCCACCTCCCCGGCCCTCCCTGAGGCTGTTTCATGCATTTGTAAAAGACTGTGTGGTTGGTTACATTCTGTATCCTGGGATTTCCCCCCTCCCTTCTGATTGATTTTTTGATTTGTATACATTAAGATTCACTCTTCAGGCTGTAAAGTTCTATGGGTTTGATAAATAAATACAGCATAATTACAGTATCACACAGAAAATACTTCCACTGCCCTAAAAAATTCCAATCCCGCACTCTCTCCGCCCCTCAAGCCCTTGGGAACCACTCATCTTATTATCTCCATAGTTTTGCTTTTTCTAGAATGTCATATAATTGAAATCATACAATATATAATCTTTTCAGACTGGCTTCTTTCACTTAGCAATGTGCATTCAAGGTCCACTGTGCCTTTGTGTGAATGGATAGTTCACTTGGCTTTATCACTGAATAATATTCTATTGCATGGATGTACCACAGCTTATCTATTCACCCAGTGAAAGACATCTTGGTTGCTTGTTTTGGGCGATTTTGAGAAAACTTGCTATGAACATCCATCCACGTGCAGGTGTCTGAGTGGGCGTAAGTGTCCAAATCAGTTGAGTAAACACCGAGAAGCTCAATCTCTGCATCATACAGGAAAGCTATGTTTAGCTTTGCCAGAAACTGCCATGCCATCTTCCACAGCGGCTCCACCTTCTGCACCCCCCAGCAGTGCCCAGGGCCTGCCGCTCTGCATCCTCACCAGCACTAGCATTTTCAGGTTTTCTTTGGATTTTAGCCATCCTGACCGCTAAAGGTAATGCATTTCCTCCCTGTTTAAAAAAGAAAAAAAGTGAAAAGAGCTAAATCCTGAGTCAGATTTTTATTTTTGATTAGAGATGTCAAACACCACACCTCTGAGAAGGAAGCCCAACCCCCCAGGGCTTAAGGATGTGAAGAGTCAGTAAGTACCCTGTGATATGGGTACAAATGCCAGTGGAAATTTAACTGGGCTTGTATTTTATTAGGGCTGTTATTTTTGTAGTGCTCTAGTTACAAAGTTCCACAGGTTTTAAGTGGTCTGCCCCAGCCCTGCTTTCCCCTTAAGCCCTGCTACTTTTAGAGTGCAATTTTGGAAAACATGAAGTTTTTCCAGTGACATACTTTTGGCACTCTAGCAGAAATGTCTGTAACTGCACTTCCCTCTAGGACACACCATCATCCTCTCCTCTTCCCTTTCTAAAGGCTTCACATCTACAACTTCCTCTTCAAAGACAAGGGAGTTCCAATTCCCTGAGCCCTTTCTTGGCTTTTTTTCCTCTTCCAGGATGGGCTATATGGTAATCACTTAAAAGCTCCCAAATATCCTTGATTTCCCTCATATGCCTATCCTTCCATCACATCCAACCAGCAAAACGACAGCCTTAGATCAATATGATAATCGACCTTCCCTACCCCTGCACCCACGAGTTGGCCTCTGTTAAGTCCAATGATCTTGCAAATAGTCACCTCTATGAATTAATTATGTCAGTTAGGCTCTCCAACTGCTATCAACAATACACTCAAAATCTTTAGTCTGCTTGTTTCCTTCCCATTCTCCTCAGTGGCTAGTCCACATCATCATTCACTTGAAGCTTTACGTCCTCTACTTGAACTCAGTAAGAAGCAAACTACCTTGCCTCCTTTATCATAAAACGGGACTTCAATGGGGCTCCACCTCTATGTATGGGCATATTCTACTCTCCACCCTTCTACTCCAAACTAGTCTATGTCCATACCAGTCTTCACCTCCTGCGCTGTTATCAGAGGAATAGATGTCCTCTCCTCTTTGGAACTAACCTCGTCCTGCGCTCCTGAGCCACTCTCCTCCCTCCAAGCCCTGTCAGCGTCCCGAGCTGGTATTTTCATCTTTTCCCTCTTTACTCTCCATTTCCTAAATCTAAAGGAGCACAGTATCCCAAAAATGTTCACACTTTTCATAAAATATATGCTCCTGTGCTATAAATCATTGTCAATAATGCACTGGGGTGGGTGGTGAGCTCAATGAACTTTAAAAAAAAATAACTTCAAGGTAATAAAAAAAGGTACGGTTACTATATATTTTAGTTATTAAAATGTTAAATTTAGCGGGTATTATTAGGACTACATACCTGGCAATAACATACTCTCATCTAACTTACATCACTTCAGTTTTATCCACAGAGCCAACTAAAACGAGACTTACTTAGAAATGATACAATAACCTATCACAGTACTTTCCAAAGGGGCTTTTGGAGATTTTGATTATGTAGGTTTTCATCTTACATGATACATTAGAAATGAATCACCAAGTACAATGTAACCAACCCTACTATCAGCCAGCCTTTAAAAAAAAATCCTGCCTTAATAGTCATCCTGCAAGTACTGCCTATCTTTCCTCATCTACAGTTCTCAAGATGAATCTGTATTCATAGTCCTCTTCTCTGCTTGGTCCCTTCTGTTTACTCTGATTTTTGCCCCCATTACTCAATTCAAACTGTTGTCCCTAAGGTCACAATGATCTCATTTCCAAATCCAGTGGAAAACTTTCTGTGCCTCTCGATCTCATTAGACCTGTCTGCTGCACTTGACACTGAAGATCACTTCCTCCTTTCTGATACTCCTCTGCTCAGCTTCTGTGACACCACACTCCTCTGTCCAGGTACCTCTCAACTAGTCCTTCTTGGGCTCCGTCCCGTTTTTTGATGTCGGTGCTGCTCAGGGTTCCATCTTTGGCCCACTCTTCTCACTTCACTCACTGTCTCATGCAGTCTGTGAGTTTCAACCACCACCTAGAGGTGACTCCCAAATCAGTCATGACCTAGATCTTTCTCAAGCTCAGGTCAATCACTGTCCCTGCCAATCTTCCTTGGAGAAACTCCCTCACACACTGTTCCCACTGCAAGAAGTGGAGCCCAGACTACCCTGTGCCAGGAGGATGCTTTGTATTTCATAACTAGCCTCACACCCCTAGGGCTGATTCAGCAAAGGTTAGCACCTGACATGAAGGCCACCAATTCACACCACAGCACATAATGAAAAACTCCGCCCCAGTAATTAGCCAGGCCAATTTGATAAGCTTCTCAGGAATTTGAAATAGGAAGGAAAGGCTAAGTCAGTCAATGCGGAAAAGAGAAAGAAAACCAGAAACTAGCGACTGTAGCTGAATCACATTAGCAGGAGAATAAAGCGACAAGTCATGAAATGAGGCCCATGGCTACTGCAATGACTTGGAGCCACCTGAACTCCAGCAGACTTGTTTCTGCTCTTTCTGTAAGGCTTGCTTCTTTGGCTTCTGGTTTTCACAATGTCAGATCACATGATTAATGTTCCTATTTTTAGGAATTTTATTTCCAAATATATTGTAATACTTCCTTGCAATCATTATTTGATGCATGGTTCATTACAAGAACCTAACAGAGCTAGACACCCAAACATCAGCCTTGCTTTCTCTGCATCCCTCCCTCATATTGTGTCAGTGCTACTTCACAACACCACAAAAATGCTGCTCTTCTCCACCATTACCACTGACCAAATTCAGTCCTTATTTCTTACAGGGTCTCCTTCAAAAACAGCCTTCTAAATGAATTTGCTTTTTCCAGTCTTACACCCCTTGAATCTATCTTCTAATTAGTTGTATAATCTTGACAAAAATGAAAATATGAGCCAATCACTTCCTATTTAAATTCCTTTCATGATTCCTCATCTCCTACAGAATAAGATCTAAGCTCAATGAAATATAAGGCCTCTCACAATCTTTTTCCAGCTGCTCCTTGTCACATACTTAAATCCCAACAACCTAGAACTGCTTATAAATCCAAGCACATACAACACTTCTCTATGCTTTTTCACTCATAATGCCCAGCCCCTCCGCTTCCTCCATAAACCACTCATCTTTTAAGACCAACCAGTGGCTTCACCCCCTCCAAAAGCCGTCCCTGACCCTCCGACTTGTCCCTTCCAGCATCAGCCTGCGGCTGTGTGACTGCTGTACTCCACAGTCCTCTTCAAACACTCTCCTCACTACACTCACTATTTTAGGTCCTTCAAGCTCTTTGAATCCAAAGACAGTATCTCATACACCTTTGAGTGCCCAGAACCTGGAACAAAGTAAACAAGCATTCACTAACAGCTTGATGAGTAAATGAAAGGACAAGTAAACAGGGAGCAAGGCGCATATACAAACTGTCTAGCAGAACATATGCCCTAGAGCAACTGTTCAATAAATTACCATTATTATTGTATGTATGATTATTAGAGTCACTTGAAGCCAAATTCTCCAAAATTCTGGCAAAGGGATCCCTGGGAAAAGCTCAGTTTAGTTGTTAAATTCCCTGATTTTGAGGAGCATTTTTACATCACTCCCATAATTGTTATGAGACACTTGTGCTGGCAGACAAGCAAGCAAATATTTGAAGAGATATTTTTGTTCAATTGTAAGAAGTGCAAGAAAAAAGAAAAAGAAATGCAAGAAATCAGATAAGCAATTATGCTTACGAAGGGTTAAAGGCCTCACGGCTGGTGATACTGAAGGGGAGGGGAGTTAGGCACACCAAAAGTTCAACCTATTTGGTAGGCTGACCAGAGATACCATTTTAAATATAACAGAAAACAACAGTACTCTTACTTCAAACAGTACCTCTGGTCAGCCTACCGGCACCTTGAATTTAGTCCAGTGAGACTAGGCTGCCCAGAGGCACCATTTGAACCGGGACAGGACCGTTGTTTTCTGTCCCATTTCAAACAGTACGTCTGGTCAGCCTATTTGGTCTGGTACTCTTAATAATGCTTCCAAAAAAGAAGTGCAACTATTTCATTGCTTCCTATCATTCCCAAATTTCACTTAACTCGAATTTCTTCTAAGCTGCTCTAAATCTGATAATCAAGGTATCTGGACTTTTCCATGGCATTAGTGTGATTCAAGTAACACTTTTCCCAGAAGTACTACATTTAATGTCAACTATTCTTCAAGAAGTTCTAGATGTGATCACTGTATTTTACAGGCCTGAGATAATTAAGTCTCATACAAAGTGAAATAGGCGAACACAGTATAGTGGACAAAGCACTAAATTTAGAATCGAGGAAAATAAGTTTTCAATCCTGACTCACTAGTAACAGGGGAAAATCTAACTTCCAGGTGCTCCCACTTTCTCACATCACATCTAAAATGAGAATTCTACCATCTTGTCCAAATCCACTTGTATCAAAATGCTTTCTGAAGTATCCAAGTAGTGATAACTTCACAAATGTAAAAATGTAACGTTACTAAAACATTTAGACTAATTGAATCCATTGTCATATTCACTAAAATGCTTTAAGTTGGAATGTTATCATTATAAGTAAGTCTAAGCTTGTTACATTTGTGTTTAGAAATAATTTTAAAAATGGGAGAAACATGCCCCAACGTTTCAATAGTTAGTGTGCTGACTACCAATCAAAAGGTCTTTTAAAAATTTTTTCATATATAGTACATACACCTTGCTATCCCTCTGCAATTCAAGCTTTGCTTATACTGTCATTGTTAACCATTATTCCCTTCAAATCATTTAAGGAATCATACCGCTTCCCAAAACTGTAATTCCAACTTAGAATGACCTCTTAAACACAGAATACGGTCACAGCAAAAGAAGCCAAGGATCTCTATTTCAAAGGTAAGAAAAATCCTCTTTCTGGAAAATTATCATCAATACTCAGAAATTCTGTAATATGAAAAAAATACTTGGTGAACTACTGTTTTGTTATGTTATAATTGTCTCAAAATGCTTAAAAACAATGCAGTGCAATGATAGGTTAAAATAACATTCACTCTTCTTACTTCGTGTCTTCAAAGTTTTATTACCCACTACCTATGACACTTCCCCTTTGCTCCCTTCCCTTAGTACTAGGTCAGAGTTGTCCAGTAATTTTGGCTTGGTTCGTTCAGAAGGCAGACAGAAAAACAACAGGGGGAAAAAAAACCACCCAATACATTAAAATAACAAGATAAGAGGAAGAGGCAAGGGGGAGGAAAGGATTGTGTTTGTGACAAGGGGGAAGGGAGAGACAAAGGGGAGATAGACGAGAAGGACAGAAAGGAAAAAGGATGACAAACAACAAAATCCGTTCTTCTGGAAATAATGGTTTATGTTTGTAACAGTGAAGTTTCCAGAAAGTGAGTCTTAGTGTTACACAACAGAAACTAATGAAGAGGCCAAGAGGAAAAATAACTGAGACTGCAGTGTCATAAATATTCCAAACTTCAACCAATTTCACATGAACATGTACTTTTCTCTGACACAAATCATCAATTTTATGTAAAAAAGGAGCTGGAAAACTAATCAAGACCTGTTACAGTGCTAAATAAACTAGAATCATGAAGCTTAGACAATCATGAAAATTTCAGAGCTGGAGATTTCCTTTCCAACCATCCAACTAGCTCAACTCCCTCATCACTCAGAGGAAGAAACTGAGGCCCTGTTTTGTAACATGCCTAAAATCACAAATGACTGCAAGACCCAGGGAAACTAGGACTCTTTGTACAATTATCTTCCATATCTTCTGCCTCTGATTTCATAAACTAATTAAATTATTAACCATCAACCATAAATTTAAAAAGTTTTGTCAAGACTAACACACAAAACTTTCTGGTGGCCAGGTCAGAAGTAAATGCTGTAACATAGCACTATCTACACAAATTAAGACACAAAACTAAACAACAGCCTTCCCACGGTATTAAAAAATGTCTGAACAAGAAAAATCAAAGGTCCGATACTTTTACATTTTCAGCCATTTAGATTAAGGAGCATATTTAAAATTTAAAGTTTGTCTCTGGATCTATGGATGAAAAAGAACTATTCAATAAGGCCTATTTCTGTATGTGACTCCTCTCAGCCAAATCATTTTGTAATTTTCTGTCGCCATTCTCCTTTCTGATTAAACAGTAACTTATTTATCAAGGTTATTCTGAAATTTCAGTCCAGTATACTTTAAGAATATAGCCACAGATTGTTTATACCCTCTATATCCATGTCACTAGGATCTGATTAGGACCCTCCCTTTGTAGCCAATCAAAATGAGGCTGCTTTGAATGTAAAAGCTCTTGATTCAGGTTTGAGGCCTAAAAAACTGGATTTGTTTCCAGTCTGACCGATACATTGGGTTGTTCCTTCCCCTCCCCCGCAGACAAGTAAACTTGACTCACGCTATTAATATGGGCTACATTTCAAAAATTCCCATTGCAATTTATAATTTTATATACAGCTCATCTGCTTAAAGCTTTGTTTTAACATAGGAGAAGGGTAGGTGAGGGAGGAGGAAGACAAGCAAAAGCCTAAGGGTTTGTTGTCTTTTTTTTAACTGCAGGTGTAAAACACAAGCTAATTTTCTTCACCATACTAAATGACATTTTTTGTTAAATCCCTGTCTTCGATCTGATTTCATACAATGCCAACACGTAAACAGAGGGTCTCTGCAATCAGTAGCGGTTGGTTTCTGCTCCCCAAAGAAAACGCGGACTCCTGAGGTTTCACCTCCCTCCCTCCCAGTTGCTTTTAATAAGAGACGTTGATGGCAAACTTGGACCCCTTGTCCTTTTGTCCCCCCTAGACGATCTCAAGCCTAATTTTGGACAAAATATACGCTGATTACTTCTCCCCCTCTTCCCTTAATTAGAAATTATGCCTCAGAATTGTGCCTCCCCCCCTTACACACACACACACGTAAGAAGAGAACGCCTGACCCACCGCCACCTGGAGAACAATGTAACCCAACTCCAGTCTATGGATTCCTCCATCCAAGCCCCAAGATTTATCTTCCAGGGAAATCAGAAAGCGAGTTGCGTCCTGTCATCCTGGAATCCCTCAAAGGTGTCCCTGCTCCGGGCCTAGGGTTACCCGCTCCGTTCCACCGAGGAGCAGGTCGGACGCACTCACCTTCCTTTCCCAAGCACCTGGCCCCTTCCCCTGGCACCGCTCACCGACACCCCCATCCCACCCTCGGAGAAGCCGCACGGGCGGCGAGTCCTCGCCGAGGGCGCCGAGCCCCGGGCGGGCAGGGGGTCGGGGGCGGGTCGGGAGTCGGCAGCGGCGGCAGGACACTCGGGGGCAGCGGCCCCGCTCCCGCCGCAGGACGCAAGCCCAGTACCTTTGTAGTGCACCCGCAGGTTGTTCTGCGAGAGGCCGATGTAGCTGAACTTGTCCTTCGGGCTCCAGGACCGAGGCAGCGGCGTCTCCTGCTCGTCCACGGCCGGGTAGAGGCGCTTCAGCCGCCGCTGCAGCTCCTTCTCCTGCTCGTTCAGGGCCGAGTCCCCGTGCGGAAAAGGGGCCGCGGAGCTGCTGCTACTGCCCGCCGCCGGGGCCGGGCCGGGGCCCGCGACGAGACCCGGGGGCGCGCTGGCGGGGGCGGCGGCCGAGGACGGCGGCGGGGGCGGCGGCGGCGGCGGCGGGGCCGCGGTGGCCGGGGGCGGCGGCGGCGGCGGCGGCGGCGGGTGGAGGAGCAGGGCGGCCGCCGCCGCCCCCAAGCCGCCGCCGCCCGAGCCCCCGCCGGGCGATCCGGTGGGAGAGGAGCCGGCACTGACGGCTGGGGGCGCCGGCAGGACGACTCCCGAGACGGGGACCACGGCCGCCGGCGGCGGCGGCAGCTGCTGCTGTTGTTGTTGCTGCTGCTGCTGCGGTGGCGGCGGCGGCGCTGGCGGCTGCCCGGACATCCCGGCCGCGACTCAGCCTGCGGCCGCCTCCGCCTCTTCTCTCCTTCCTCCTCTGCTTCCCGGGGGCGCTGTCGCTGCGGTCGCGGGCACCGGGCGCCCAGTCCACCCGCCCCGGAAGCGGGCGGCGGGCCGCGGGCCCAGAGCGAGCGAGCGAGCGAGCGCGGCGGTTGCGGGGGGGGGAGCGGCTCGGGAGACCGGGAGCGGGATGCGGGGCCCGGGACGGCCCCGTGAGAGCGTTGGCCGAAGCCGGGCCGGGGCGCCGAGGGCGGGGGCGAGACGGGAGCGCGGGCGACGAAGGCGCGGTGGCAGCCGCCGAGGCCGCTGCTCTCGCGGCTGTTTCCCGGCGGGCGGGCCTGGCCGGCGCGAGACGCTGCGCGCGGGCGGCGCTGGGCGAGGGGGCGGGGCCGGGGCGCGCGAGCGGCGCGGGGGGCGGGCCGGCGCGGGGCTGGGGGCGGGGCCAGAGCGCGCGGGCGGTGCTGGGCGAGGGGGCGGGGCCTGCGCGCGCGAGCGGCGCTGAGGGCGGGGCGGGGGCGGGGCCAGAGCGCGCGCGTGCGCTGCGTGGGGGCGAGCCGGGGGCGGGGCCTGAGCGCGCGAGCGGCGCTGGGGGCGGGCCGGCGCGGGGTGGGAGCGGGCCCCGTAGGGGCGCCCGCGCACCGGTCGAGGCGGCGCGTGCTCCGTAGGCGGAGGCCCGCGCGGCCTTGGCGCTGGGGGTCCCTGCTTCCCTTCCCCCGCGCGCCAGGGCCCTCCCCGGGAGCCTCTCCTCCTCCTTCATGTCTTTTTTGTTGTTGCCCCACCTGCCCACCACCGTAGGATCCCCGCTGGAGTGGCGGTGCTGCTCTTCTCGCCCAGGCGAAAGTAATCGAGCCCCGCTGGGGCCGCCGCCAGCCCGGCTGCAGGAGCCCAAGTCGGGTTCCCCGAGGTGAACAGTCTGGAGGTGCCCACAGGGTCCCCAGGATGGGTGCCCTTTGGCCACTTGCTCCCTCCTGGTGAACCTGCTCTTCGTACTGCACAGTGTTTGAATACGTTAACATCATAGGGGGGAGCAAATTTCTGAAAGCAAAGCCTCCCACTTAAAATAGTGAGCATGGCATTAATTAATTTTTATGAGGACTTAAAGTGAACTTATAGTGGTAGAAGGTGTAACAGGAATACTAATAAAGACTGGCGTGTCTTCAAAGAGCAGGCACATGAACTGTATGTAAAGACAAGGTTACAGGGTGTAGTGAGGAAGGGCTTCTAGAGGCGTCAAAACATTTTATAGACTCATTAATTTTCATAACAGGCTTCTTTGTTGGGTAGCAAAGGGTTATGCCCATTTTTAAAACAAGAGACTATTCACGGAGGTCAGCAGAGTCAAAAATAGGACTTCCTACTTTGCAGTTCCCCATGGAGGGCGTTGCTGGGTGGACGGATTTGGCACAATTTGCCAAGTGTTGCTCTCTGACCCATCCTCGCGTTACTATTTTGTTTTTACCACTTCCCTTTGTTTACGTTATCCTTTCCTTAGCTAGCAAAAATTGAGCTTTACACGTGTAAACTATATAAACTCTGGTATTTTGTTTGTTTCCAAAGACATTATGATGGCAATTGTGTGGCCAAATAAGCAAGGAACAATTCGCTGAATAGAGAATTATTTATTTTGGTTTGATGAGAGTAGGTAAATGATTAACTGAAGGCTTTCAGTGTCTCACCAGAACTAATAGTCAGTCGTAATTTCTCCCTCAATTACCCAGACAACTAGATGCCCTGTTTTTCTTTAATAAAAATATCCAGTAATTTTAACCTGTTGTTTGATGACTTTTTTCAAACCACTGCACTTTTAAATTACAAGACGTCATTGTGTTTAACTTGTTCGAAAACTTTCATTTATATCATATTAACAATGAGTTAGATGTAAGCCAATCCCTAGTTCAGTGTTGGCTAGCCAGTGTAGAATAAATGGGCTTCAAGCCTTACCAAACATCCTTGAAATTGCCATCAAGGTTTTATTTATGAAGGTAATTTTTTTTTTTTTTAAACACACTTACAAACTATTTAGGAACTTTACATGTCCTGGGAACAGTTGCAAGATAGAAGTATCTGACATTTTGTCGAAAGCACAAGCAATCTCAACAAATTAATGATTTCAGTTTGGGGGATAATGCTGTGAAATGGGCACTACTCATAATGAAGGTGGCAAGAGAACGGTGATGATGTTATTCTAGAAGGCTACGTATTTGATGATATTTATGAAAAGACAGGAAGGTGTTCTTGTCTTTTGACTTATCACCACCAAAAAATCAAAACCAAGTAACCAAATTAAAATATGGGAGAAATTTAGGCCTACACATGTGAAGCAGTTAAGTATTTATAATCGATGAAATACACAAGTAAATAAACGCACATGCATGGATGTGATGAAGAAAGCATGGTGTGGCCCACTCAATGGAATTAGGACTGCAGGAGCATGAGAACATCAGTTCAATTTTTTTTTTTTTTAATGCATCCCCTCTAGGTAGTGGAATTGCCAAAAGAACAAGGCCCACCACGAGAAAAAACACTCCTCCCTCTTGACTTAGTAGATATTGGGCTCAATTTCAGACCCACTCTCTCCACTCCTCTTGCACAGGCACTGACTAAAATAATATTGTATGGCCTCAAAAAGTGCTTTTAAAGACATGGAACATTGATTTTGGTGTGCTAAATGGAACAAGGCTATACAATAGTTATAAATTGCCAAAATTGTTACCAACAAGACATGAAATCCCCAAATGTTTCTGTATGGGGTAGTTGTCAGACAAAATGAAAAGTAAAAATTTTGCTATGAAATATTCGACTTGCACATAGAGATATAAGTGGTAAAAATCTATTAGCTTTGAACTTCTTCACACTCTTTTTTGCACCTGTGTTCAATCTTTACCATGTATTGCTATCATATTGATAGACAACTGTGGTTTCCAGTAGCCAACAATAGGAGACAATTCTGGCTTTCTTAAGTAGCCGGAACTTATTGGGAAGATACTGGGTGGTTCTCAGAATTGACCAGAAGTTTGGACAACCAGCCCACCATGTTCAAGAGGAAGGAATAATACAGAGACATGAATACCAGAAGGCGGGGTTCTTATTGCCTATGACAGGGTCAATGCAATTTCCGGTGAACCAGGGGACCTGCACTGTCACACACACATCAAATATAGCTCCAGACTAGGGATTGGCAAGCTTTTTCTGTAATGGCTAAGAGAGTAGATATTTTAGGCTCTACAGACATATAGGTGGCTGTCAAAACTACTCAACTTCGTCATTGTGGATGAAATGGAGTCACAGACAATCCATAAACCAATGGATGTGGCTGTGTTCCAATGAACTTTGTTACAAAAATGGCAGCAGGCTGGGTTTGACCTACAGTCTATTCTTTGTGATCTCTTTTCTAGACCATCTTATCCATATACCTTATAAACTATTCCCAGCACTAAATGACAAGACTACGTCACTGGCAATGAAATCCCAGGAGTCAGTAAGTTCATTTGATTACCAAGAATGCATGCCGCACCCTTGTCCTGGACAAGCCTAACGCTTATACAAATGAAGTCAGGATATTTTGGCTGCTAATGTGTGGTAAATGGAAATGGATGGCAAGTGGCCGAACAATGCTAAGAAATGACAGTGGGATAGACCCAAATTGAGAATAGTGGCATATTAAAGCAACTATTAGGTATGGAACCATATGTTAGGTTCTTGGTATGGAGTAAGGAAGACGGGGGAAAGGATTACAAAACAAGGCAGGATGGGACCTATTCCTGCAGTGAATGGAGTTGGAAAGGCAAGATTGGTACCCATCCAGGAGAGCAATGCTTCCCAAACTTGAATGTGGGGATTTGCCGAGAGGGACCCGAGATTCTGCATTTCTAATAGACTTCCAGGTGATGCTAAAGGGTGTTCCAAAATTCACGCAAGAAGTAATTTTGATAGAAAACACAGGTTTATAATTAAAAATTGTAAATTTTCATTGCTCGACAATGAAAACGCATTGTTCTTTCATGTAGCTGTCCTTTTTTTTTTTTCCATTGGCAACACTTTACCACACAAATGACGCAAAATTCAAATCTTGCGTGAATTTTGGGACACACTTTATTACTTCTGTCCATGGACCGTCTTTGGACAGCAAGGATTTAGAGAAACAGTTCATGTTCTTTAGAAACAGTCTTCAAAGAGTCTCAGGCCAGGTAGACAGAGCCTCATGAGGGAGAACTTCGCGTGCTTTCTTGGCCGGACTGGGGAGGTGGTGCTGATTATAACCACAGACCAATAGATAGTATTCCTGGGGCTTAGCATTCAGGGTGGAAGGATCTGGAGAGTCACATGGAACAACACAAACACACTATTCCACATTTGTGTGCGAATAAAATGGTTACAATTCACTGTGAAAAAAACAAGTTACTTAGAGGAAGCTTTGTGTTGTTAATCTATTCTAGAATAATTTAAACAAAAATTGCAATTCTGACTTTCAGAAGCCAAGCTAACAATTATTTAACAAGTTAATCTATCTGTCGACTGATTTTTTCTCTTAATTTTCCACCTGCTTCTTCTACTGTCGCTCTGTCATTTGCCAAATCTCACGTTTTTCCTTTCATATGGAGTTCTTTGCTTCCTCTTTCTTGTTTCCTTACCGCGGTGTGAAAAGTGCATTCAGAATGCGGTGATAACAGGAAGCAGAGAGCAGAAACTGACTTCCTTTGTACTGTCTCCCTCAGTGTTGTCTGGTAAGCGTGATGGGGTTCTTGATGGAATCATGGAATGGGAAGGTTGCTCCAGAATGTCCCTGAGTTCCGGGCAATGCCACTTACTGGCCTATACACTGGCCATGAGTTCAATGAATTCTATAGCACACGGGCAGCCAAAGACATGGAGTTTTAATACATTCAGGAGACAGAACAAAATGCCACAGACTGGTGACTTAGAAACAACAAGCATTTATTTCTCACAGACCTGGAGGCTTGGGACAGCCATGATCAAGGTGCCAGCCAGATGCAGTGTCTGGTGAGAATCTGCTTTCTGGTTCACAGATGGGCATCTTCTCTCTGGGGTCTCTTTTAGAAGGGCACTAATCCCATCCAGGAGGCTCTACTCTCTTGGCCTAATCACCTCCCAAAGGTCCACACCTATGAATTTGGGGAGGACACATACTTTCAGTCTATAGCTATAAAGTTAGGAAAGAGACAGGAAAAAGGAAGATGAATATAGAAAAAACAGGAGGGAGGTGGGGGGGAAACGTGTCCTCAGATGATAATGGTAAGTAGTTTCCCAATGTGTTAGACATCATTGTGGCCTGTAGCTTACCCACTGGTTTAGTCTCCCTATTTAACTGAGATGTGGGCTGCATTTCAGTCATGATTTATTGAGTACCTGTTATATGCAATACACAGTGCTAGGCAGCAGGTGGGCATTAAAAAGAAAAGGAACCTAAGGTCCTTGCCCTCAAGGAGTTTATAGTTTTGTGGGAAAGAATATTATTAACACAACCCATTTTTCAGAGTAGAGTGTGAAAAGTGCTGTCATAGAAAGCACCATTGCTATTTTTCTAATATTCTAGGAAAAGTAATTCTGCAGTTTAACCCATTATTATAAGTCAAATGAATTAATTTTCCAATTTAAGTTTCAGCATGGAAATCATATGTGTGAGTGCGCGCGCACACACACACACACACACACACACACACACCCCAAGGCTGTCCAGAAAGTACCAGCCATGTAACTATTCTAATTATATTCATGGTGGCTGAATTTTTTCTGGACAATGCTTGTGTATCATTTCTTTTTTAATCATCATGGCCCTCAAAGAAGGTGCAAGGTCTAATTTGCAATTGAAGTAAATGCCAAAAGAAAGTAATTTAGTGAAGCAATTCATTTCACAATTCATTATTTCTTTCATCATGGCTATATATCATTTTATGCTTGGTTATTAATTTTTTATAACATTTTTATTTATTTTCCTTAAGTGCCTTTAAAGATATGCAAGGAAAAATATGCCCAGTAATATGTGAGGCTTTTTCAAATGGTCATATTTCAAAGATGTAGGAACCTCTGTATCTTAAAAAGCAGCAGAAACTGTTTCAAAGACTTCTTTAGTATTTTTCTGCCTTGAACTGCAATTAGTTGATCTTACACATCTTTAACTTAGAAATATGTATCAGTTATTTAAAGCAGAGTGGCATTGGCAATGGAAATACTGGTCTGGCTCCTAATATCACCAACATTCTTGGTCCCTCATGTGTCCCTTATGCCACTGTCCATCTGAAAACTTCTCATAGATAATTGATCTTCGGGATTCCTAAGAGGCCTAAACCCTTTCTAATTTTTAAATTCCAAATCCCACTATAGCATATTATGCCACCCCATAAGATTCCACACGTATAATGAGAATAATCTACATGATTAGAGGACAACAAAGCCACACTGACATTTATTGGGTGGTTGGCTAGGCTACTCAATGACCTAGTGCATATTTCCACGTATGGCACTAACCTCATCATACCTGTGGTTGGCAAATTAAGAACCAAAATTATGATAAGAACTTTCTGGCCTGCCTAAAGGGTCAAGACTGGGTGTTCAATGGGAGTATAAGTGTACAAATAGTGCCTCGATAGATTCTTCTCCCTCTTTATCTCGGTATGGTTGTGTAAGCCCACACATGTAAACAGTGTGGTAGACCCAAAAATGGCTCCCCAAATATCCACCTGTGAACTTGTGAATGTGACCTTATTTGGAAAGAGAGTCTTTATAAACACGATTAAATTAAGGATCTCAAAATGAGATAATCCCGGATTATTCCCAGGGTGCCCTACAGCCAACGGCAAGTGTGCTTATAAAGAGAGGCAGAGGGAGATTTGAGGCAGACAAAGGAGAAGACACACACAGAGAAGACTGAAAATGGAGCAGACAGAGAGGCATCCACAAGCCATGGAATGCCACCAGCTACTGGAAACTGGGAGAGGCAAAGAATGGATTCTCCCCTACAGAATTGGAGGGAGTGCAGCCCTGTCAACAGCTTGATCTCAGACTTCTGACCTCCAGAACTATGAGAGAGTAGACTTCTGTTGTTTTAAGCCACTGAGTTTATGATAATGTGTTACGGCAGCCACAGGAAAACCAATGCACACACATTCACACTTCAAGATATTTTAGGTTATGGGGGGAAAGTTGTACAGTAGAAACTCAGTTAGCTGGCACCCATGGGGATTGGTAGATGCCAGATAAATGTAAGTAGACTCCGTTAACCGGAACTCAAGCAACCGGCAAAAATCTCAAGCAAAACCGGCCAAAAAATGTTGTCTGTTGCCTGAGAGAGGTGGTTGCTTGAGTTAAGGTTAAAGGAGAATTTATGGTACAAAGTTGTTAAGAAGATTAAGTATACTATATATTGTGGCAGCCAGAGTGATACATCAACACATCTCCCTTATCAAAATTGCAACACTTTTTATTTGAATGTACTTGTTTTGTAAAATTCAGAGCTCATGAGTCTTATAAATTGTGTACAGCAATAAGGCAAATCTAGGTTCACTAGTTGTCTTCATAATTCATTCTCTCTCTCTCTCTCTCTCTCTCTCTCTCTCTCTCTCTCTCTCTCTCTCCAGTAAATGAAGGAGTTACAAGCACTCCAGTTTGATGGAAAACTAATTTGATGATTGCGGGATGACTGAAACGGCTCTTCCATTGGGCAGAAGCATAAATGCCATAAAACTGCCCGAAGGCTAATTAGAGGGTCATTGTGGCTGCCAATGCTCATAGCTGTTACTTTTCAACCATTTCGTGCCTAATGCCACATGCATTCTACTTTAATAACCAGTTAAAAACCTGACTGTCTAGAATAGCTTTGTAGGGTAGGTCAGATACCTAACAGGGAGTTTCCTAGCAGCAGAGCCTGACATGAGGTTTCTGAGGCAAGGGGTTTCTTTGGCGAGCGTGCTCTCCTGTGCAATCCGTATGGGAGCAAGGAAAGTAGGACCGTGCAGGGGGAGAAGCCAGGGAATGGCGAGGGTGCAGTGAGTGACCTCTGGCTTCATTCATCTGGACCCCATAGAAAGCTCCGGAATGTGTACGGCACTGCAGAAAGGCCTCAGCTTAGGCAAGAGTCCAACAGGTAATGATTGCTACCTGTATTAATCATTCCTACCTATCTCCCTGGGGGAATCTCTGGGGAAGGGGGCTCCCTTCAGGCAAAGCCCATTCTGGGAAGGAGGGTGTGGCATGAGCCATTGCCACCAACCCTCACCACAGCCCCAGGTGGGCGAACTGGCCGGTCATGGGAACTGGTCCAGGCACCAGTACATTTAGGGTAAGGTGACCAGATTTTAACATTGGTAAAGCGGGACACCATTGACCGGGGGGGAGGGGGTTCTTGATTAAAAATTGGGTCTAGCTCCCGCCGTTCCCTAGCTTGTCGTGCATTCTTTCCAAAAATCAGGACTTGTTTAAAACGC